>CAUYQU010083190.1:0-16377 GCA_963574635.1 Cheracebus regulus
AAACCACATGATCGTCTCAATAGATGCGGAGAAGGTCTTTGACAAAATTCAACAGCTCTTTATGCTAAAAACTCTCAGTAAACTAGTTATTGATGGAATGTATCTCAAAATAATAAAAGCTAATTACGACAAACCTACAGCCAATATCATACTGAATGGGCAAAAACTGGAAGCATTCCCTTTGAAATCTGGCACTAGACAAAGATGCCCTCTCTCACCACTCCTATTCAAAATAGTGTTGGAAGTTCTAGCTAGAGCAATCAGGCAAGAAAAAGAAACAAAGTGTATTCAGTTAGGAAAGGAGGAAGTCAAATTGTCTCTATTTGCAGACAACATGACTGTATATTTAGAAGACCCCATCATCTCAGCCCCAAATCTCCTGAAACTGATAAGCAACTTCAGCAAAGTCTCAGGATACAAAATCAATGTGCAGAAATCACAAGTATTCCTATACACCAATAACAGACTTAGAGCCAAATCAAGAATGACATTCACAATTGCTACAAAGAGAATAAAATACCTAGGAATACAACTAACAAAGGATATAAAAGACCTCTTCAAGGAGAACTACAAATCACTGCTCAAGGAAATAAGAGAGGACACAAACAGATGGAGAAACATTCCATGCTAATGGTTAGGAAGAATCAATATCGTGAAATGGCCATACTGCCCAAAGTAATTTATAGATTCAACGCTATCCCCATCAAGCTACCTATGATCCTCTTCACAGAACTGGAAAAAACCACCTTAAACTTCATATGGAACCAAAAGAGAGCCCACATAGCCAAGACAATTCTAAGCAAAAAGAACAAAGCTGGAGGCATCATGCTACCTGACTTCAAACTATACTACAAGGCTACAGTAATCAAAATAGCATGGTAATCTGTGCAGAAAGCAGAATCTGGACCCCTTCCTGACACCTTACACGAAAATTAACTTCAGATGGATTGAAGACTTAAATGTAAGACCTAACACCATGAAAACCCTAGAAGAAAACCTAGGCAAAACCATTCAGGACGTGAGTATAGGCAAGGACTACATATGTGACTAAAACACCAAAAGCATTGGCAACAAAACGAAAGTAGACAAATGGGATCTAATTAAACTCCAGAGCTTTTGTACAGCAAAAGAAACCATCATTAGGGTGATCCAGCAACCAACAGAATGGAAAAAAAATATTTGCCATCTACCCATCTAACAAAGGACTTATATCCAGAATCTACAAAGAACTAAAACAGATTTACAAGGAACAAACAAACAAACCCATTCAAAAGTGGGTGAAGGATATGAAAAGATACTTTTCAAAAAAAGACATTTATGAGGCCAACAAACATGAAAAAATGCTCATCATCACTGGTCATTAGAGAAATGCAAATCAAAACCACATTGCGATACCATCTCACACCAGTTAGAATGACAATCATTGAAACATTTGGAGACAACAGATGCTGGAGAGGTTGTGGAGAAATAGGAACACTTCGCTGTTGGTGGGAGTGTAAATTAGTTCAACCACCGTGGAAGACAATGTGGTGATTCCTCAAGGATCTAGAAATAGAAACCCCATTTGATCCAGCAATCCCATTACTGGGTATATATCCAAAGGATTATAAATCATTCTATTATAAAGACACATACACATGTATGTTCACTGCAGCACTGTTTACAAGAGCAAAGACCTGGAACCAACCCAAATGCCCATCGATGATAGACTGGACAAGGAAAATGTGGCACATATACACCATGGAATACTATGCAGCCATAGAAAATGATGAGTCCATGTCCTTTGTGGGGACATGGATGAATCGGGAAACCATCATTCTCAGCAAACTGACACAAGAACAGAAAATCAAACACCTCATGTTCTCACTCATAGTCGGGTGTTGAACAATGAGAACACATGGACACAGGGAGGGGAGCATCACACACTGGGATCTGTTAGGGGGCCTAGGGGAGGGACAGTGGGAAGTAGGGAGGTTGGGGAGGGCTAACATGGGAAGAAATGCCAGATATAGATGATGGGGGGATGGAGGCAGCAAACCACATTGTCATGTAAGTACCTATGCAATAATCCTGCATGTTCTGCACATGTACCCCAGAATCTAAAGTGCAATAAAATAAATAAACAAACAAATAAATAAAAAGCCTATCTTATAAAAAACAAAGAAGCTAGGTTGAGGCTGGGCCCAGTGGCTCAAGCCTGTAATCCCAGCACTTTGGGAGGCCAAGGCTGGTGGATCATGAGGTCAAGAGATTGAGACCATCCTGGTCAACATGGTGAACCCACTCCCCCACCCCCTGCTCTACTGAAAATACAAAAATTAGCTGGGTTTGGGGGTGCACACATCTAGTCCCAACTACTCAGGAGTTTCAGGCAGGAGAATCGCTTAAATCTGGGAGGTGGAGGTTGCAGTGAGCCGAGATCACACGATTGCACTCCAGCCTGGCAATAGAGCAAGACTCTGTCAAAACAGAAAAAAAAGAAAAAAAAAAAAAAGGAACCTAGGTTGAACCCCCACTGTAAACTTGTAAGCTAATTTTTGCTGGACACCCATTGAATTTCTCCAGTGTAAGGCATTAGTAAACATAAAGGAGACCCATTCCTGGCCTTAAAGAGCTTATTATGATCCAAGGAAGGTGTCAAGGCAAATAAATGTTCAATTTAAAGCAAGGAGTACTTATTGAGAAATTATGTGACCAGTCCTGTGTCAAGTAACAGAGCTGTGGATGCAAAGGAGTAAGTACCTGGATTCTGCCTTCAAGGCCCTTACAGAGCCATGGAAGATGAGACATGACTTACACACAATACAGTAAGATCTAAACCACTGTCACAAATAATTAGTATTTTAGGAAGCCAGAGGAGGGAACAATCATCACAAGTTGAAGCCATAAGGAGCATTTGACTGAGAGGTAATTTTCAAGGTGGGTCCTCTAGCTACTCTAGAGGGATCTGGAAGGCAAACAGATCCTTCTAGAGGATCTCATCTGTGAATGAGATGACAAAGCACCTCAGCCAAAGGCCCCCAGACAGCATAAAAGTTGCTGAGGACCAGAACAATGGAAGGTGGACAGGGAATAGCACAGATGTGGGGAAATTAGGGTGGAAAAGAAGGTTCATCCAGAGGAGTGGAAGACCAGCGCTTCTTCTTTATTGTCTGTTCCTAAGTTACAAAGGCATAAGTTTCCCTTTTGAACCTGGATGCCAGCAGTTTTAATGAATGAGCCTTTGTAACATGGTCTTAATTTCTAAAAGGAATAAATGTTATTTTCACCCATGGACTTATTGAAATACACAATCAATGACAAGGACCACTGTAATCTAGTCCCACAATTTAATTTTGAACTTGCAGTATTCTTTTTGCCTTCAAAATGCTTTCTATTTCTCTCTATATATATTTTAAAATTTCTTATTTTTTAAATGGACAAATAAAATTATATATATTTATGGTGTATAGCATGATGGTTTGACATATATACACATTATAGAATGCCTAAATTGAGCTAATTAACATTTTTTGTGATGAGAACAATTAACATCTACTCTCAGTGATTTTCAAGTGTTCAGTGTATTATTATTAACTATAGTCACCATGTTATACAATAGATTTCTTGAATTTTTTCTTGTCTAGTTGAAATTTTGTGTCTTTTTACCAACATCTCACAACTCATCCCCCCACCAAACCCCTGGTTCAGGTAAACACCATTCTACTCAGGTCCTATGAGTCTGAGTTTTCAAAATGTGTATATAAGTGAGATATCTTTTCTTATTTAAGTTATTCCAGTAAAGGGAACATGTAGTAATAATGTTCAGAAACTTTTTTATTTTGGTGATCCGTGAGAGTCAATGTAAACATGTAACCAGAACACATTACTAGACATCTCATAGAACAGTAATTAAGAGAACAGATATCAGATTCTGCCTCTGTCCAGCTGTGTGACCTTGAGTAAGTTACTTGATACCTTTGAGCTTCTGTTTCCTCATCTGCACCACAGGCAAAATGATTCCCATGGCACAGATTTATTGTAAGGATTAAATGAGGTAAGTATGTAATGTAATTTCTGGCATAAGAAATGTGCTTAGCCAATCATAGCAACTACTGTTACAGGCAGAGAATAAGTGAAGTGGCATCCTCACAGCTTGCTGTTGGATTACTTAAGAGCTAGAACTGGCTGGAAAGTACAGCAATTTGAATTTGCTACAAACTCTTACCAGAGCAGTGTTTAAAATAGTGGTTGGGCTGATGTCAATGGAAGAATGGTGCTAAGCTCTTAATGAGTAAGCATTAAGTACCTGAACATAAACACTCTGAATCCATAACCTATTAGACAGCCAAGGAAGCTCAGCCTTCCTCAGAGTGTTTTTAAAAATCTTTTAGCATGAGAAAATTTTATTTCTCAACTTTAGTCTTAAAATAAGAAGACAATTTGAGGTTATACTCTAATGAGATTTTACAGCATTTGTTTATGTTGCAGATGAAGGTAAAACAGAACATGTATCTACTGGGTACTAGATGAGCTATTTGGAAATTCAGAAGCTCAACCAATGTTATTGCCCAGATGAAAGACTATGGCACCAATGCAGAGGTGGACTGCAGAATCTGGAATATTTTCTTGGTTCTGTGCCTTTGTACAAGCTCTTCTCTGCCTGGATACAACCTGTATCACTACCACTTTCTGCTAAATATCTGGCTGACTCCTGTTTATCCTTCAAGTGGGTTTCTCTGGTTTCTCAAACCTTGGTTTAGGAGCCTCTCCTAAGTATCTTCACAACATTTTATTCTTTAGTTTGTGCTACCCTTTCCTAATTTATGGAGGCTAAACAGTAGGAATGTGGCTGAACAGTATAAGCTCTTTAAGCATATATATATACCATAAACATTGGAATAAGAGTGCTCTTAGCTAAAAAAAGATTCTCCTCTCCCAAAGTCCCAGGTGCCTCTCAGTTTTTAGTAAAATGTAACTTCTGCAGCTCAAAAATAGATAAGATCAAAATCTTCCAGGCAGTTTCATCAAGCCTGGTTCCCCCTTCTTCAGAAGTCAGCCTCTGAGTCCAATGGCAGTGCAGGTTCCAGATGGTCTGTATAATCAGACTAAGTCAGACATGTCATATAACAAAACCTAAAAAATATATTTGAAAATGTGTTTTATGGACCTTACCTAAAACTCTTTGGTCAGACAAAGGCTAATGATTTGGATTTCTCTTACTCTACTGCTGATTAAATGCCACTCACTTACTGGCTCCTGCAGTGAGAGTAGCAGGTAGTTCCATGGGGCTCTAGAGTGAAATTGCTTGTTTGTGTATCTGCCTTCCCTATGGGTATGTGAGTTCCTTGAAAGCATAGCCTCTGAACCCAGTACAGCACCCATCACATGGTAGATGCTCACAAATATTTGTTGAATGAAAGAATGAAGAATTCATCAGTTAGGACCTGGATGATCCTTTAAACCTGAGTCCAAGTTAGGAGACATACATAGCTGGCTTCCTTATCTTTAAGGTTAGACCAGGCTCAGCCTTCAGGGTATTATCATTGCTCAGTCCCCTTCAGGGAGCAGGGGCCGTCTGCTTGTTCTACCTAGAAGAGTGGGCCAAAAATCACCTTCTAATGTTGCAGAGAAACAAAAGAAAACTTTCTGTATCAGAACTACATTTTGGATTTGAGATCTTCTGAAACTGTATATAAAATGTCTTTTTGGCTGGGTATGGTGGCTTACGCCTGTAAGCTCAGCACTTTGGGAGGCTGAGTTGGGTGGATCACAAAGTCAGGAGCTCGAGAACATCCTGGCTAACACAGTGAAACTCCATCTCTACTAAAAATACAAAAAAAAATTATCCGGGCATGGCGACATGCACCTGTAGTTCCAGCTGCTTGGGAGGCTGAGGCAGGAGAATTGCTTGAACCCAGGAGGCAAAGGTTGCATCATGCCATTGCACTCCAGCTTGGGTAACAGAATAAGACTCCGTCTCAAAAAAATAATAATTAAAAAAAATGTCTTTTTTCCCACTCTCCTGAAGAAAGAATGCTTAATTTTACTCAGATTCTCAAGGTTGTCTCTGATTCCTCAGGGAATAAGGATCATTGCTCCAGAGCCTTACTCAATACGAGTCAGCCTTTCTTAGGATGAGAGACCCTTTGACACTGTCACCAGGTAAAAAGCATTGAGGATGCCCCACTGTGGGGATATTTCCTTTCCCTTTAGGCATCAGTGCCATTTCTGTGCCTGATGATATTGTCTTTGCCAGAGAGGACTCTAGAGGGTATAAGTCAAATTTTTCTCCATTTACAATAAAGATCAATGGCTTGCTTACCTGTCCTGCCCCACCTATGCCCTACTATCAATTTGCCCATCCAAAAGTAGAATGTAAAATCCCGCTTTTACACATGGAAGCTTTGTACTTTCACAGCTTGCCTTAGCCTTTCTAAGGCTTGTTTTCTTTGCATCTAAATACAATGTTCCTCATCTCTTGGTATAATGTTCTTAGCTTAGAATGTTGTTCAGACATTCATTTATTCACTCAGCACATATTTATGAAAGGACTAGGTACTGGGCTAGTGGTGAATAGGGCAGACGGGTCTCTATTCTCACAGAACAAATATTCTAGGGGAAGGAATCAGACAAAGAGCAAACAGAAAAATAGAACACAGCATCAGATGCTGATGAGTGGTACATAGAGCATGCAATTAGACACGATGCCATAGAAAGCGGCTGGGGACTAGGTTAGACTTGATCATCATGGAGTGCTCCTTTGTGGTAACATTTTGGATCTGAAGATCAGGGCAGAGGAGGTAGTTAGTGCCACAGCTGGGGTGGGGATGAATTTCATGTGTCTGAAGAATGCCAGTGCGGGTGGGCAGGTATGGCTTTGAAAGTCTTGGTAAGTAGGTTTGGAATGGGTTTTAAGTATAGTGAGAGGCCTTTAAAAGCATTTTAAGCAGGAAAGGGATGTGCTCTAAAATACTTTATAAAAGATCATTGCAGCTGTTGTGTGGGCATGAATTGTAAAGAGTGAAGAATGAAGGCCAGGTGTGAGGTGGCTCATGCCTGTAATCCCAGCACTTTGGAAGGCCGAGGTGGGTGGATTGCTTGAGCCCAGGAGTTTGAGATCAGCCTGGGCAACCTGGTGAGACCCTATTTCTAAAAACAATACAAAAATTAGGTGGTTGTGTTGGCTTGTGCCTGTAATCCCAGCTACTCAGAAGGCTAAGGTGGGAGGATTACCTGAGCCTGGGGAGGTCAAGGCTACAGAAAGCTGTGACTGAACCACTGCAGTTCAGCCTGGGTAACGGCGTGAGATCCTATGTCAAAAAAACCCACAAAAACCATAAAACAAACAAATAGCAGGAAGTTACTCCAGTAGTCCGAGCTATAGACAGTGGTGGCTTGGACTGAGGTGTAGGGATGGAGAGAAGTGGCTGATTGCAGATAGATGTGTAAAGTACTTGGTTCCATGCCTGACACATGGTAAATACTCAATAAATTCTAGCTGCTATCATCACCATCATTATTACTATTGGCTGGTAAAATAAAATTGGACCAAGTAATGGACCAACAAAATAGTAGTTTTAAGAATACTATTGACTTCAGAGCAAATTAGGTGGGATGAGCCAACTATTACCTGTACATGGACATTTAATTACTGTTACTTTTCAGGCACTGTGTAAATGTTTCAACACTTTTTTCTTTGCATCTTGAGAAGAAATCTATCATTTGCTTGTTTCAAGATACACCGTTTAGTCATTTGGTAGTGAAAGATCCTGATTATCTTCAAATGACATATGTGAAATGGTGAATTCTAAGTTGTGTGGAAGATGTAATATATTGCACTGCTCTGGAATTTATTATGAGCAAGGAGAAGGAAAAAATTAGGGAGTTAATATCTAGGAAGAAGGCAAAACTGAAAAATGACACAGATAGATTAATATATTTATGGATACATGTCATGCAGTTTGATGCCAGAAAAGCCAAATGAAGAAGTAATGTTCTGAAAGCAACTCACAATTACTAAAACCACTAAGCTCTGAATCAGAGAAATATGAAGACTAGTGACAGTCATACATATACTGTTGCTGTGGAGTTTTTTAAAGTTGAGAAAGAGGGACTGCACTGTACTTTTTATTTCCCCCCCTTTTCAGAAGTCTTTGGCTCTGTACTTTAACAAATGCACATATCTTTTCAATCTACTTTTATCAAGCAAGCTTGTGATTATAAGCTAAAGCTAAATTATTCTGAGACGTAGAAATCTTAGGTGAAAGATGTCCTTGCAGTCCCTTTAATCATGGTGATCTCTTCAACTGTTAGAATTCACTGGAGTAAGGTAGCTTTTCAGCTAAGTAGTCCCACCACTATATAGTAATTCCAGTAATGGCTAAACATTTTCTAAGAAAACACTAGGTTCTAAATGATAATTTTCTACTAATCCAGAGAGAGTTTGTTTTCAAAATGTGGACACTAATATTTCCCCAGCAATGTGACTTCTAGATATACTGATGCAGTTATTCAAGTTTACTGAGTGCTCACAGTGGGACAATAATTTTGGCAGAGAATTTTTGCTATTTTCAAAATTTTTCTCCTTGCTCTCTCCTTTTTCTTCTATTTTTGAAAATTCTGACAATAAAAAGTGTCTGCCTATAGATAGTTGGATCATTAAAGATATATCCTTTAATAAAATAAAATTATCTAAAATTTCAGTAAAAAATAGCATTTTCCAAAGTACATTCTGTGGATCACCAGTTCTTCAAGGCATTACTTGAAAGGAATTTCAGACATCCTAACTGTTATATTCCCCTCTTACATCTGCTTGAGCCCTACTTTAAGCCCATTCTACCACCATGTCTTCAAGATCATGGCCAGCCACAATCTCATTAAAACACTATCAGAAAATTAGCAGAACAAGCCACATAACTTACAGCTGCAAGCTGGTCCTCAGGCTGTAATTAATATCTATCATCTTGCTCCTTCATCCATTTTAGATTATCCCCTACCCTTGGCCATCACTTTTGCTGCTTTAGATTGCTTGTGTCATGCAGTAATCGAGACACTTATCCCTGCAAATCTCACTCCCTGCTTACCATGCCCTTGTGAGGCCATGATTGCTGCAATTTCCAGTTCACCATTATCATTAGGAATGGAAACACCAAGAGATACCTCAGTGAATTTTCCGAGTTCCAGGCATGCTCCTTCCTGCCCCTATTAGGGAGCAGCAACCTTAGTTCCTCCTGATGATCAAGGAAGATTTCCCCCACCAGCATGATGATTCCTTCCTTTGGCTGTGGTCCTCATGCATGAAGAGCCCAAAGTGATTAGGTGGTAGTTGTGGCTTTAGAGTTGCTGGAATCCTTACCATGTTCCCCAGTGGGAGGGTAGCCCCACTGGCAGCCGGGACCTCTAGTCCAGCAGAACCTAAGTTGTAGGACTGGGAAGCACAAATATTAAGTAAATTACTGGGAGCAATGGTGAGAAGGGCCAATTTTATTTCCATCTCTTCATTCCCGAGCCCACGTCAATTAGGCAGGTTTCTCTAGATGGACAGAACTAATAGGAGATATTAATAAACTCTCCTTTGTATCTATTCTATAAATATGTAAATTTTATAATAAACCACCCTTTATATATTATGTATTTTATAAATATATAAATTTTATAAACATATATATATATATATGAGTTTATTAAGGAGTGTTGACTTACATGATCACAAGGTAAAGTCCCACAATTGGTCATCTGCCAGTTGAGGAGCAAGGAAGCCAGTCTGAGTCCCAAAACCTCAAAAGTAAGGAAGCTGACAGTGTAGCCTCCAGTCTGTGGTGAAGGTTCAAGAGCCCCTGGAAAAAACTGGTGTAAGTCCAAGAGTCCAAAAGCTGAAAAACTTGGTGTCTGAGGTTCGAGGGTAGGAAGCATCCAGCATGGGAGAAAGGGAGGCCAGAGGCCTTAGTGTAGTCCTTCCATGTTCCTCTGCCTGCTTTTACCCTAGTCATGCTAGCAGCTGATTAGATGGTACCCACCCAGATTGAGGGTAGGTCTGCCTCTCCCAGTCCACTGACTTAATCTTCTGGGACAACCCTCACAGACACACCCAGGAATGATACTTTGCATCCTTCAATTCAGTCAAGTTGACACTCAGTATTAACCATCATACTGTGTATTTTAGCATTGCTGGATGCAGCACCATGTATCAGTGGTTGGTTCAGTGCATCCAAGGAAGCTCCCTAACCTAGAGAGTTTTGTCTCTGGACTGATGTCTTATCTGAATCTTTTAATAGGCCGTTCCAACATGCTACCAGATCTGCTGCTTCTGGGTGAAGTGATTTACAGTAGGACATATGGATCCTACAGTCACATACCCTTCCCACTGACACACATTCTTTGCTGGAAAATGTGTCCTTTCATCAAAGGCAATGATGTGAAGGTAAATCAGGAATTCTAAAAGCCCTTGATAGTAGGCAGCAAAGTCAAACACAGAGTAGGTTTTATTTCTGCTAAGAGCAAATCTCTGCTCCTTCAAGAATGGAATGCCTCAAGACATTGATAGTGGCACTAACTTCTGTAACTCACCCTAAGGTGTGGAATTTCTTCTAATTTACTGTTTTCATTTGAAGGGCAATTTCAGGGGCTTCCTTCTGGCTTTTCCTGCCATAATTACTCTTATTCTACAAGTCATGAAGCCAATATAAGGTTCTGCAGCTGATAATATATCTATACTAATTATGCACTCAGGATCTGGGGAAGAGCCATGGGCTGGGTCTTTGGACTCATGGGACACAGTGTAAAATTCACTTAGGTTAGGACTCCATTTACCACCTGACCTCTGAGAGTTCATATGTCATTAATGTTCCCTGGTGTCAGTGCCAGCTCAGACTCTATATTTATCAGCCCTTTATTCATCATTCCTCAAAGTGAAATGTTTACGTATGCCACTGTATGAGGGTTCTTAATATATATGTATGTGTGTGTGTGTGTGTGTGTGTGTGTGTATATATATATATATATATATATATATATATATAAAAGTTTATTAAGTATTAACTTAGAGGATCACAAGGTCCCACAATAGGCTGCAAGCTTGAGGAGCAAGGAGAGCCAGTCTGAGTCTCAAAACTGAAGAACTTGGAGTCCGATGTTTGAGGGCAGAAAGCATTCAGCACAGGAGAAAGATGTAGGCTGGGAGGGTAGACCAGTCTTGCCTCTTCAAGTTTTTCTGCCAGCTTTATATTCACAGGCAGCTGATTAGATGGTGCTCACCAGATTAAGGGTGGGTCTGCCTTTCCCAGCCCACTGACTCAAATACTAATCTCCTTTGGCAACTCTCATAGACAAACCCAGGATCAATATTTTGCATCCTTCAATCCAATCAAGTTGGCAGTATTAACCATTACAAGTCCACCCCTTGTCAACTTGAACCTCTACACATCTCCTGAGATCATAATCATCAAATAAAGAAAATAATAAGGTCATAATTATGCCTAACAAGATACAACTATCCTTCATACAACCAGAAGCACACCAATCCCCAACCCAAATACTATTATGTAAAGTTAACAATACTTAAATGCTGATATGAAGTCAATAAATTTATGTCACATGATAAAGGAAAAGGAAATGAAATGAAGGTATTTTCTTAGTGCAAGGGTATACATGCACAAACATGTTTTTAACAAAAGGAGGAGGAAATACTCATGACATTTACAGTCCTTGTTTCTGTAGCTGGTCACATGGTCATAGCTGGTATTGATAACTACCTTCTGTGTTCCCTTTGCCTTCAGCAAGCACCTCAGCAGGTTGTGGTTTTTCTCCTGGTGGAGTGACCCAAACCTTCATTCCTGAGGGATCTGGACCATTTGTAGTCCTGCCTGGATTGGGCTGTTGTAGTTTCCCATTGACCTTAATCACAGGGCATGGTTAATACTAAGAGATGCCCTAATGGATCTCCTGTATTGCATGCATGCTCTTCCTTACCTCCATTATGGAGTAGTAGACTGATTTCATCTTCATAGTTGGGTCAGTCACCCCAGACAACACTGAAACTCCCTTATTTGCCTGTTGACTTAGAGATAGGAGGAGACCAGAGTGTCCAGGTGGCAATCTTAACTTCCAGTTTAATGGAATTGTGTCTCCTGGTGGCAGTGTTCCTTCGTCTGGAATGAAAATCTCTAGGCCAGCAGAATGTAATGTTGTGGGAACAGAAAGCAAAAATTTTGCTAGTGGGTAACTAGGGGTGATGGTGGGTACCACTTCCATTTCTACCCCTTGGTTCCTGGACCCATGAATCCTGGTTATGGGAGAAACAGTACCATATATTGGATGCTGATTCAGAGCATACATGGCCTTCTGAAGAACTTTAGCCCAGCCCTGCAATGCCACTTACTTGGCATTGTAGTTGTGACTTCAAAAGGCCATCTCAATCTTCCTAAACCTTTGAATACCTTTCCCTATATTAAATCAAGGAAGATTAGGCATTTCCAGCTCACTCACAGTGGGCCATATTTAATCCATATTTCAGCTAACCAAGTAAATAAACTATTAGAATCTTTTTTTTTAACTCCTCAAGCTGCAACATTAAAAGCAGAGTCCCTGCTTAGTGGACCTAAATCAACAAATTCATCCTGATCCATCTCTGTGTTCCTTCTACCATTATCCCATGCCCTTAACAGTAGACACCTGGTGAGGCTGTGCATGCATCTTTCATTGCAGGTCAGCCACTCACATAAGAGCTTGTGTCTGTTTTCCCACAATTTCAGCTTTTTCTCTATGGGAGATAAGACTCTCACTCAGGGCAATCTTAATAAATTTGAGGCTCCGTATCTGCTTCTGAAGTCAGGAGACAGAATCCCTGAGTTTATCCTTTTCTTTTGTCACTTTGTCCACTGAACTTAGGAGCAACCAGCCGCCTTCATTATGTTCCTTGATTTTTCACATATGGTCAAAGGTACTATGTATAGGGTCACTAAACTCCTTGCCTCTCACAAGTGGTAAATCAGGAATGTTGAATGTATTTATTTTGCATAACTTTCTAAACAGTTTATGCTAACTATTAGAAGTAGAGTCCTTAGCATTTTTGGGTCTAATTGTATTAAGCAGTCAACTCCAGAAACTCCAAAAACCAATGAAAGAACTCCATCCTTAATATTCTCTTCTAGAACCAATTCTGGTACCGAAACCTGTATTAGTCAGGGTTCATTAGAGGGACAGAGCTTACCTTGAAAGGCAGTTTTGGCATTTCAGTTTACTTACAGGCCATATCATCTCTAAGCTTTAAGGAGTCTACTCAGAGGTATATTAAGGTCAGAGGCATGGCTGGGCATGGTGGCTCACACCTGTAATCCAGCACTTTGGGAGGCTGAGGTGGGTGGATGGCTTGAGCTCAGGAGTTGGAGACCAGCCTGGGCAACCTGGTGAAACCCCACTTCTACAAAAATCTAAAAATTAGCTGGGCATGGTGGTGCATGCCTGTAGTCCCAGCTACTTGTGAGGCTGAGGTGGGAGGATGGTTGACCAGGGAGGTTGAAGCTGCAGTGAGCTGAGATCACACCACAGCACTCCAGCCTGGGTGCTAGAGCCATATTATTTATCAAAAACGCATCGCTCCGGCCACAAAAAAAAAAAAAAAAAAGAGGCATAGTAGGAAAGCTCCTGTGTCTATAACCTCTCTCCCTCTTTCCTTCCAGTTTTATATTCAGAGCCCTCTCTTTCTCTTCCCTGCCCCTCCCCAACAATCTTAAATTCCCTTCTCAAACATGTTCCTCTGGCTCCAGGTAGTCTTGTGGTTCTCTTGATGAGCAAGCTGTTTCCTTCCACGGCTGAGACTGTATTTCTTTGCTGGCGCTGTGTGACCAGTTACCGGTCCAGAAGCAGTGAGGGGAGGCAGGGGCTCATCTGAAGGAGGACAAACAATTTTGCAAAGCATTCATCCCAGGTGAGGCTTTGCATACATTCCAGGCAAGGTGCAATTGCTTTCCTCTAGCAAGGGGCAGAGACTTTTGGCTTCAGGGGAATCTGGTGGGGAGGGGACCATGTTTTTCAGGTGCTCCAATATCCCCATCCAAGGTCTCAAGTTCCCACTTCTCTCTCAGGTCCCTGACATTAGCATGGAGACCTGTCAATGCTGACCTCATACGATTACAACCTGAACCTTATTTTAGCTTAGTGAGCCCTCCAGTTGCAGCAGATGAACGCTTAAAGTGCTGCCATGGAGGCCTCTGGCTTTCTCAGAAAGCTCTAAGTTAGTCATTGGCATCTCAAGTCTATTATCTTTCTTTAAGGCTTCCAAGGCAGGTAACAAAACCCAACCAACTCCACAATCCTTGTTATTACCAGTGCCCCACACCATTCAAGTGTAGGGCTTCTGCATCACCAAATGCTTTCCCATCCACCTGGTCTTTATTCCAACACACAACAGGTGATACTCTTCATAATTGGGATGTTACACTCTGCTACAGCTTATTTCTACCTCACTTACCACCAGCATTGGGTCCTGTGGCTATACACCTGTGAAAGATACAGTTCAAGAATTCCAATCCTCAAAGTCTGCTCTCTGGGGCCACTTTCAGTAGCAATTTATTTCCTGTTGCCTCAGAAATAGAGCCTGAGAAAAGAACTTCGAGTTCAGGTAGTTTATTGAGAAGTAATCCCAGAAGCAAATGTGAGCAAGTAGAGTGAGGCAGAAAAGAAGGAACAGCCAATATCAGGGTGCATTTATTGAGGTCAATGCTGTAACTAACGGGATTAGGTTCTACCAGGACCCCCAAGAAACACACAGCATTCCCCCTAGAATTGCCAGGCCACTTGCTCCTATCTCTCAGATTGTTAGTTTCTCCTGGGGGCTTTACCTTGGTGCACAAGTGCATGCATGAAGACTAAGAAGTTCCTCTCAGGGTTGAAGAAAGGCCCTGAGGCAGAAAGTAAAAAGCCATATGGCTTACTTTTGAAACAAGATTCTGCCATGAGCTCACATGAAACTGTCCACTACAACTGTGGCTGAAATGACAGATCTGGGACACTGAAGTCATCTGCTACAAGAAGGTTGGAGCAGAATGTTAGGCGGAATCAGGGTCATGGTTGAAGCATTGCACCCCTGTACAAGTCTTGCCTTGCCTGGGTTGACTGCCGCAGGGCTTCTTGTTAACTGAGGCAATAGCCGTGTGTGGTGACATGGCATCTATAATCCCAGTGCTTTGGGAAGCCAAGGTGGGAAGATGACTTGAGCCCAGGAGTTTAAGGCTACAGTGAGCTATACTCACACCACTGCACTCCAGCCTGGGTGACAAAGTGAGACCTTGTCTCTAAAAAAAAAGAAAAATAAAATACATTTTAAAAATATTGAGACAATAAATTTCTTATTCATTTAAGCCACTGTAGTGGGGTTTTCTATCCCTAAACGTTGAAATTCTGATATATATTAGCATTATTTAAAATACTATAATTATTTGAGAAATCCTGCTTTAGATTAAAAAAATGAAAAATTATAGGTTTTCCCTGTAATTTAATGACTTTCCATCATATTTTACCCTTCCATTAAGGTTCTTGATTCTGACTCTGCCATCACTTTTAAATATGATATCTTTATAATTTACTCTTTGAGAGATTGTGTATTTAATATAAGGAATGAGTATCTTCGAATAGGAGCTGAGTAAAGTGAGATTAGGGTTGGGCTACTTGAGGTCAATTAGAAATTTGAAGTAATTGAGAAACTTTATTATTTGCAGGCTGTGTGGTGAGCAGTACAAGCAGAAGGAAAGGGACAAGGAGGGAGCTATAAGGGGCTTCCAACCCAGAAATGCTGTATGGTGTTTTTCCTCATTAAGGAGGGTGGAGATTTAACTGGGTGTGGTGGTACATGCCTTGTAGTCTCAGTTACTCGGGAAGCTGAGGTGGGAGAATCACCTGAGCCTGGGAGGCTGAGATTGTAGTGAGCCGAGGTTGTGCCACTGCACTCCAGCTTGGGTGACAGAGTGAGAACCTGTCTCAAAAAATAAAAATAAAAAAAAAGGAGAGCCTTAATTTAACAAGACTACCATGTTATGGATAAAAAGGAAATTCAGGCATCAAAACCTTGAAGATGAGACTAAACATTACTTAGATTTATAGAGATTTGTTCAGTCCTGGTCTGAGAAACTGATGAATTGTTTTCAATTTCCAATTTTTTAGCTTTCTAAGATTATCTGGTATTGCAATCATGGACATTATTTCCATGTTAAGTTCAGGAGCACTTAACTTGTTGTTACCTGAAAATATACTCCTCTACATGCATGAGTCTACAATAGGGTATTTGTACAGGGGCATGTGTGTTTGGTTAGTGTGTGTGTGTGTGTGTGTGTGTGTGAGAGAGAGAGAGAGAGAGAGAGAGAGAGAGAGAGAGAGAGAGAGAGACTGAGCAGGTGTGTATAA
>CAUYQU010083191.1:0-12234 GCA_963574635.1 Cheracebus regulus
GAAATGCCAGATATAGGTGAAGGGGAGGAAGGCAACAAATTACACTGCCACGTGTGTACCTATGCAACAATATTGTATGTTCTTCACATGTACCCCAAAACCTAAAATGCAATAAAAAATAAAATTAAAAAAAAAAGGCAGGAAACAACAGATGCTGGAGAGGATGTGGAGAAATAGGAACACTTTTACATTGTTGGTAGGAGTGTAAATTAGCTCAACCATTGTGGAAGACAGTGTGGTGATTCCTCAAGGATCTAGATCTAGAAATACTATTTGACCCAGCAATTCCATTACTGGGTATATACCGAAAGGTTTATAAATCATTCTACTATAAAAACACATGCACACGAATGTTTATTGCAGTACTATTCACAATAGCAAAGACTTGGAATCAACCCAAATGCCCATCAATGATAGACTGGTCATGATTATGGTTTGAAATTTGAAGACATGAGATCTGAGAGGAGCCAGGGGCGAAATTATATAGTTTGGCTGTGTCTCTACCCAGATCTCATCTTGAATTGTAGTTCTGATAATCCTTGTGTATCATAGAAGGTTCCCAGTGGGAGGTAATTTAATCATGGGAACGGTTACCCTCATGCTGTTCTTATGATGGTGAGTTCTCATGGGATCTGATGGTTTTATAATGGGCTTTTCCCCCTTTTGCTTTCCACTTCTCCTTGCTGCCATGAAGAAGGATGTGTTTGCTTCCCCTTCTGCCATGATTGTAACTTTCCCTGAGGACTCCCCAGCCATGCTAAACTGTGAGTCAATTAAACCTCTTTTCTTTATAAATTACCCAATCTTGGGTATGTCTTTATTAACAGCGTGAGCATGGACTAATACAAGTATTATGTTAGCTACAAATTTTTGTAGATGTTCTTTACCAAGTTATGGAAGTTCCAGCCTATTCCTAGTTTGCTGAGAGTTTTATCATGAATGGGTGTTGGAGTTTTTCAAACGTCTTTTCTACATCTATTGACATGATCATGTAATTTTTCCTTTTTAGCCTACTTATGTGGTAGATTGCATGAATTTGCATGTTTCACACTAGGTTTGCATACCTGAGATAAATCCTACTTGCTCATGGTGTATACTTCTTTATATATATTGTTGATTTTGATTTGCTAAATTTTTTTACATCCATGTTCAGGAGAGATGTTTGCCTGAGTTTTCTTTTCTCATGATGTCTTCACCTGGTTTCATTGTTAGGGTAATGCTTTTCCCATAATGAGTTAGATGTATTTCCTGTGCTTCTGTTCTCTGAAAGAGAGTACAGAAAATTGGCATAAGCTTAAATTTTTGGTAGAACTCACCAGTCAATCCATCTGGGCCTGGTGCTTTCTGCTTTAGAAGGTTATTAATAATTCTGGTTCAATTTCTTTAATAGAAATAAGCCAATTCAGACTTTTCTTGTGTATGTTTTGACAGATGGCAAGACCTCATCTCTTAAAAAGAAAGGAGAAATACAAATGGCTAATAAATAAAAGATATATATAATTTGGGACCAAAATATGCAACCTTAAAAATGAGATATAAATGTTTTTCTTCTATGAATATAAAGATAAATTTTTCAAATACTATAAGATGGCATCTCATCAACATGTATTTTAAGCATATAATTTGCAGCCTGGTGCAGTGGCTCACACCTGTAATCCCAACACTTTGGGAGGCTAGGCTGGCAGATCACCTGAGGTGAAGAGTTTGAGACCAGCCCGCCCAACATGGCAAAACCCCATCTCTATTAAAAAATACAAAAATTAGCTGTATCTGGTGGCATGTACCTGTAATCCCAGCTACACGGGTGGCTGAGGCAGAAGAATTGCTTGAACCCAAGGGCAGAACTGCAGTGAGCTAAGATTGTGCAACTGCACTCCAACCTGGGTGACAGAGCAAAACTCTGTCTCAAAAAAATATAGATATAGATATAGATATAGATAGATACACATCTATATATAGACATATATATAGATCTATAGCTATATATATAGATATAGATATCGAGTTTTGTTTTTTTTTTGGAAAAGAAATTTAGTAATTTAAGGCTGGGCATAGTGGCTCACTCCTGTAATACCAGCACTTTGGGAGGCCAGGGTGGGTGGATTACCTGAGGTCAGGAGTTCAAGACAAGTTTGGACAACATGGGGAAGCCCCATCTCTACTTCAAATACAAAAATTAGCCAGGTGTGGTGGCTTGTGCCTGTAGTCCCAGCTGTTTGGGAGGTTGAGGCACAAGTATCGCTTGAACAGGGGAGGTGGAGGAGCTTGCAGTGAGCCAAGATCGCACCACTGTACTCCAGCCAGGGTCGATAGAGCGAGACCCAGGAAAGAAGGAAGGAAGGGAGGAAATTAGCAATATGTATTGAGGACATTAAATTGTGCATACCTTTGAACTTAGAATTTTAAGTAATCTACTCTAGGAAAACATTCTAAAATTAATTAAATCCCCACATTTTTGTTACATTAGTCTAAGATTAAAACATTGAAAATAGCCTAAATACATTAGAGGAATGTTATAAAAGTAACATTCATCATTTTGCAGCTTAAAAATATTTGAGTTTTGTTTTTGTTTCATTTTTTTTGAGACAGAGTATGGCACTGCCTCCTGTGCTGTGCAATGGCACAGTCTCGGCTCACTGTAACCTCCGCCTCCTGGGTTCAAGTGATTCTCCTGCCTCAGCCTCCTGAGTAGCTAGGATTACAAGTGCTCACCACCACACCCAAAGTTTTTTGTATTTTTAGTAGAGATGAGATTTCATCATGTTGGCCAGGCTGGTCTCTAGCTCCTGCGCTCCTGACTCACCCACCTCGGCCTCTCAAAGTGCTGGGACTGCACCCGGCCAAAATATTTCAGTTTTAATCACATGAAAAAAATGCTTATGTAAACAGGACACTACAATGTAAATGTTTTACGATTTTGTATATGTAAAGAAAAACGGTTAGGACAAAAAAAATAAGAAATATGCCAAGTTTTTACCTCATGTTGCTTAGCAAAATTACTGATAGTTTTTGTTTGACTTCACTTTTCTGAATCTTCTAAATGTTTACATGTTTAAACATATGTTATTTTGATAATCAGAATAAAAAATCCAGTTTTGAAAAACTGCAATAGTGGTACCTGGCAAGCAAGAATTAAATAAAATGACTTACACATAAGAATTTGTCACAGTGCCTGGCATGAGGTGAGTTATCAGTAAGTATTGTTTTCTTTCCCTACCATGTCAAGATTCAGGGCAAATAGTTTAATATTTAAGAACTCTGGTTCTTTTCTCAGAAAGAATTGAACTCAGAGATTGAATTTTTCATTTATTTGGAGGTAAGACCTTGAGCAAATTATTTATCTAAGCTTCAATGATCTCATCTATAAAATAAAGATAATATTAATATCTAACTCATTGTATTATTATGGGAATTAGATGAGCTTATTCATAAAAGTTACTCAACTCAATGCCTGAAATATAACAAACTTCAAAAAATATTAACTGATAATATTTTTATGGCAAAGTGAAAGGTCAACTACAGGTGTGGATAGACTTCTGGGTCCATATAATGAATTCAAAATTGAGTAAGCAAAATAGATCTCCCTTTAAACAGAGAAAGAGTCTCAGAATTACATGCCAAATGGGTAAAGTGTCATACAGAAAAACAGTATCAGATGTTTGAAATAAACTCATCAAAGGATGGGTCTTTGGGGTAATGTTCAACTAGCTGAGGAATCTCAGCAAAAAGATTCCCCTCTAGGGAAGCTGACTTTGGCATCACAATAGTTTCACCAGGGACAGATGGAGAATGCCAGCTTTCATTCTTATCACTGCTGGGGGTGCAAGGGGGTGGAGTGGGGAGGAAGTTTTGTTTTCTCCACGTTTGATCTTAGGCAAAAGGCTGAGAAGCCATAAGTCATGTTTTCTCTAACTTAAAAAAAAAATTCCCAAATGCACTCAAAGTGCAAGCACAAGGGACAGAACTCTGAGCTCCAGGGGAAGTGAAGAACAGGGAAAAGGCTTATACACATTGTTCCCCATTCCAAATCAGTGCCTGAATTCACTCCTTTAACAAAGGCAGATGCTCATATTTCATGAATATGGACACAGAAAAATAAATGTTGACTATGGAAATGTAAGTTTAAGAAAGTACTTTTCTACCTTGCCATTTCCAGCTTAAAAAAAAATACACACACATTACTTTCAGATGGTG
Organism: Cheracebus regulus; assembly: GCA_963574635.1. NCBI lineage: Eukaryota > Metazoa > Chordata > Mammalia > Primates > Pitheciidae > Cheracebus > Cheracebus regulus. Next base: position 4,195 of record CAUYQU010083191.1, read on the forward strand.
TCAACTGGAACGGCAAATGAAAAAGTAAAAGATAATTATATTGCCTTCATTTGATCATTTCTACTATTGTCATTGTTTTTTATCTTTATTCAAAACCTCAGCATTCTCCTTTAAATTAAATTTACTAAAGTAAAACCCAAAATGCAAACTAATGCCATTTTAAAATTGTTTCTTTTAAGAAAGAAAACTGAGCTTCTTCCAATGAGAGAAGAATAACAGTATAGGTTTTTTCCAGAAGCTGTTATTCCTCAAACATTGCATTCATTTTTTTTTAAAACATAACTTCTAATCCCTGCCTAGGTTTATGAAATGGTATCATTCATCTAAAAGCAAAATACAGCTTTCAGGATCCCCTGTTGGGAATTTTCTTTCTCTTCAACCCTGGCTGACACAGAGGCTGACTTCACTGGCTTTAAATCCAATTAGAAAATGAAGGAAAGATGATATCCAACAACCTACATGGTAAGTCAAATGGCATAAAGGGCGCTTACTAGCACCGGAAACATTCTAGAGATTGCAAAGGTCACAAAAACTGCCTAGGGAAGGTACAAGATCCAGAAGAGGAAGTACCTTCAAAAACAGTATTTTATAGTAATTGTTTTTCTCAGCTTAAAAAAGTAATATATGTTGCTCATAGGAATTTTGTGAAACACAGACATGTACATATAAAGAAGAAAAATACAGAACCTGTTATCTGACCTTGTAATACTTGCCCCTATTTTCATTTCTGTACAGGAATTTCTGTTCCTTTATGTTATTTACTTTTTCTACAAAAAATGCACATAGAGACTATATAAACTCACTAAGCAAAGAACTCTGTAAAGATTATATAAGAAACTATATAAACCTTAGCTACTCAAAGTCAATTAACTTATTGCTTATTAAAAGTTAGAATTCCAAACCCCATTCATTTCTTTTAATCAGAATCTACATTTTAACAAGTTCCTCAGGAAATTTTTCTGCATTTTCATGATTAACTTCTTTATTGTTAATTTTTTCTACATCTCTAATTTTTATTTAATGGGAAATGTTTAAAAGCTCTGAGTATTTTGGCCTGGCATAGTGGCTCATGCCTGTAATCCCAGCACTTAGGGAGGCTGAGGCAGGCAGATCACGAGGTCAAGAGATTGAGACCATCCTGGCCAACATGGTGAAACCCCATCTCTACTAAAAATACAACAATTCGCTGGGTGTGGTGGCACATGCCTGTAATCCCAGCTACTCGGGAGGCTGAGCAGGACAACCACTTGAACCAGGGAGTTGGAGGTTGCAGTGAGCCAAGAATGCACCACTGCATTCCAGCCTGGATGACAGTGTGAGACACCATATAACAAAAAAAAAAAAAAAAAAAAAAGCTCTGAGTATTTTTAAGTGTCCCACAAGAAAAATTTTTTACAAGTTTATATTCCCTCCAGTAGTTTTTCTGAGCATTGTTTTATTGCACCTCCACCAACACTGCTGTCATAATTATTCATTTTTGCTAATTTAAAAAGCAAAAGAGAAATTATATGTCTCATATTTAAATTAACAACCTTCATCTAAAAATGTGAAACTTATTGACTTAACTCTCACAATACACACCGAAATTTCATATTCACCTTTTTAAATGCCCCTTAATTTTATTGAAAAGAATATTTCCAATTTTAAAGGCATTTTAGCATGCAGATATATAAATATATGTTCCAAAATATCTATTGTGTTGAAAAGCATACGAAAATACAGTACTAACTTAGTAAATTTTTTGAATTTTTCAAGTGGTTTAGGCCAGTAATCAGCTGTAAAGTAGAATAAAACTTAGAAGACATGCCTGAAAAGATTTTATCTATCATATGTCTGTTCAAAAAACGGTAACAAAGCGACATTTTATATAAAATGAACTAACATTCATGATGGAACAGTAGTAAAAAAGTTAATTTAAAGCAATTTTACTGAAAATCTTTTAAGAAATATTGCTCTTTAATTATACAAGTGCCGAAATTATATAAGATGAGTAATATTAGCCAATTCTTAAATTATCCAATAACAGAAATCTCAAGTCATCATGTCATCTTAGAAGTAACCCTAAGGTGAAAAAAATTTGGAGAAAGACAGAGATATAGACTGAGACAGAATGAATGGTGAAATAAAGTGGTTATAAAGAAAGAATGGGTTTCTCTAAAAATTTTGATGATCTTGTCCCTGGACTAAGACCTAAACAAAAAGATCTTTCAAACTTCAGCTGATAGCATTGTGGTGAGAGGATCTTCCCACTTGCAAGATTTATGAGATGTACAAAGGTGAACAAAAAAGACTGGGCCATCTCCTGTCCTCAGAAGAGAGAGGCACTGGACCCATCATAAGCTAGAATATGAACAGTTCCAAAGGATAATCTCCATACCAGAGAAAGAAGAACAAAAGTGTAAAAGACAATTGCCATGAAAATCCAGCAAATTGCAATTGTTTTAAAGAGTATAACTTCCCCTAAACATAGGCAAATTAAATCAAGGGGTGCTGAGAGAAGTTACAGGTGTGATTTCAAAACCATTATTGATTTTCTTAAAGAAACCTGGAGAATGGACGAAAAATTTTTAAAACTGAAATTGAACAAAAGTTTTTAACATCATAAAGTACAAAAGTTGCTTGTATAAATTTTTATAGACCATCTATTTAATAATGTATACCAGAATGTTTTCCAGAGATACAATGTCATATTCTTTTTTTCTTTTCTTACAGCCCAGAGGTCTTTTTTGTTTTAACACCTATTATCCCATGAATTCATAGGGAACAGGTTCCAGCAGCTCAGGCTCCTTCCCATTCGTTCCCACAAAGTGCACTTCTCTGGGTGGAACAGGCTGGCGCTTCCGTTGAACCCAGGTACCTTTCTCTTTGGCTTCCTTCTTTTTCTGATCATTTTCGCATTTCACAAAGCTACCTCAGCTCTTAGAGTGCTTAATATACTCAATAAGCACATTAATTCTCTTGGCAAGAATCTTGCCCTTAGCTTGTTTGTTTATAACAATGCCAACACCATGTCGGGTAACACTGAAGACTCTTCCAGTTCTGCCATGGTAACACTTGTGGGGCATTCCTTTTGAACAGTACCCATTCCCTTGATGTCTACGATATCACCTTTCTTATAGATTCACATATACGTGGTCAAAGGAACAACTCCAAGTTTTCTGAAAGGCCTAGAGAACATATATCCAGTGGCTCTCCTCTTTCCCTTTGTGTTCGTCATTTTGGCGAATTACTGGAAGATGGCAGTTCAGCCGAAAAGCTACAATGTCATTTTCAACACCTTTGTAGCATTTATCTATTTTTAGCTCAACTATCTATATACAATTGTTGCTATTAATAAATGTTAACCTGGAGCTAAAAAGGCATTTTTTCATGTCCTACATATTTTAATCAGGCTTACATGAAACATACAAGAAGTGTTTATCAAATTCATAGGCATTAAAAATAGAAAAGAAAGCTAATGCTTTGAAAGTCAATGCAAAGCCAAAAAGATCTTAATAGACTGCAACAGTTGGGGCAATTCAATTATTAACCTTCCTCACTTCAAAAACTCAACAACACGAGTATCAGATAGGGCCAATCTGATTTTAAATCCATCTATTTGTCTTGTGGGCAAACTCTAAGGGCTTTAGTAAAATGCAAAACCTCAATAAAAGTCAAAAGCATAAAGTAACTGACCACAAAAACTGATGCTCACTTAAGTTTGCATGAGTTTCTAAAGCAAAAAAAGGCTATAGTACCTCTGTGCTCTGTGTCAGTCACACCGTACAAGGGGTATTATGTTCAGTTTTAGTAACATCACATTTTCAGAAAAAGATGATCAACCAAAGGAAGAGTACCAGGATGATGAGCATCTGGAAATTACACCATATTCAGCTGAAGAAACCAAGAGCACTTTGTTTAAATAGAAAAGATTCAAAGAGGACATGGGTGCCTTCCTCCAATATTTTTAGTGCTGCTGTATAGACTTATTCTGAGCACAACAAAGCAAAAAGAACAAATCTCGCCCAGTGCTGCCACTTACTGTGTGCATCTGGATTGGTTACTCAGCCCTCCTGTGGCTCAATTATTACTTCCATAATTATTGGAAGAGTAAGAAGGACAATGTGCACTCAAAATCCTAACAGAGTATGTGCATAGGATGGGCATGTAATAAGTGTTAGTTTCCCCTTTCTGAGACAGAAGTGAAACTAAAACAATAAATCAAAATGGGAAAGTACCCAGGAATATAAGAGAGAACAAGAAAGTTTATTGCAACTTCTAAAACTGAAAGTTGCTCTGAAAAAGATGCCCTACCTTCCTTTCTAATGACCTCTTTGTCCTTGTTTATTCCAGCAGAAGCTAGATAATCAACTAGCAAGAAGGTAAAAGAGAGGAACTCTTAGATCTGGTGGAGTACCCTTAAAGTCTCTTCCAGCTCCAAGATTCAGTGAGTTCAGATAAAGGAGAAAGTAAAATCTTTAAGTTCCCATTCTAATCCATGATTTATCTGAGGCCAATGAATGTGAGCAATACATTATTTCAAAAAATAGAAGGACAAACTTGACTGTATTTCCTCCAGAACACAGGAGAAAAAGGGTGAACAAGGCACAAGGTTCTATTCCCTTTAGTGGGTCCCTAGGACATAACACATTGAATCAGTTGTTCTTCATGATTTAACTGAGGAACAACGCAGTTGAATTTTATGTTCATCACAAAATTCTATTTGAGTAGAAAACAGGGGCTCAAGGAGGCAGTGGGAGAAAAGGGGATAATGTGTCTAATTGGTAAAAACATTAGAAATAATAAAAGTAATGATAAATTAAGGACTCCAAAAAAGAGAAGAACTGCTCAGATCTTGGGTGTCACATTTATGCAGGAGTTTATTGGATTTTTTTCTAAAGAACTGACGTGGTTAAGAAAGTGTGGACAGAGCATTTGAGCTCTGGACTTCTAGATTGGAAAGCATGTAGAAGGAAAAAGACTGGTAACCAGGGATGAGAGGTCCATCTTCCAAACTTCTAGGCTAAACTTTGGCCTAACTCAAAGCCTAAAATTTGAATAGATTTCTATTTCCCTATATTCAAAAAACCTAGCCAGGTTTTTCCAGGGATGAATAAACCACTAAATCAAGAAATACCAGAGAGTAAAGCAGTTGCATGCAAACCAGACTTCCACAAGGATACCTGTTTTGAAATGATGCTTTTTAGTGCTGCTTTATTGTGGTTATGAGTGCAGTCTGATCTTCACTTCCACAGGAGTCCCACAGGGAACACGGTGAGGAGTGGGCAGTGTGGGAAGAGATCAACTAGGAAGTTTTCCAGATTGAAACCTAGGTGGCTTTAATATAAACCACACTGTAGCCATCAAGAAATGATCCCCTCATTTAAAGCTATAATGATATCTCTGCCAGGAAAGATAGCCTATCAGGAAGAAAATGAGAATTCAGGTGTGTCTGGTCAACAACAACCACAAAATGTTTATTAAAATATAAAATGTATTATGTATATTTAAGATATACAACATGATGTTACAAGATACATAAAGTAAAATGATTACTATAGTGGAACAAATTAATATATCCATCATCTCACAAAGTTACAAAGTTGTCTTATAATAACAAAGTCCAAAATCCATTCCCCCACCCCTTGTGGCAAGTGTAGCTAAAATCTACTCATTTAGCAAAATCCTGAATACAATACACTAATATGAACAATTGTCTTCATGTTGTACATTAGATCTTGTGTCTTGTTCAACCTACATATTTGCTATTTTGTATTTTTTGACCTAAATCTTTCCATTTCCTCAAAAAATAGTCTTAAAAGGAAGTTTATCATGAGGCAGTTACATCTTTGGTGTCTAAAGGGCCCGGAAAGCACTCTCTCCTTAACATACACACACACACACACGCACACACACATACGCGCATGCACGCGCACACACACGTACTTAACCTGTCACAAGGCTAAAATTTCACAGGCAAAAAACATTCTTTCGCATTTCGAAACCATTTTAATTTTTAAGATTAACAATGGAGTGCAACATTCAACATAATACCTCAACAGTTTATAATAGTTCATACTTCTGTACCATTTTATAATCTGTAAACTACTTTTTTTTTCTTATTTTAGTTTTTTTTGTGTGTGCTTTAGGTTCTGGGGTACACATGCAGATCATGCAGGATTGTTGCATAGGTACATAAATGGCAATGTGATTTGTTGCCTCCCTCCCCCCATCACCTATATCTGGCATTTCTCCCTCTGTTATCCCTCCCCAACCTCCCCAAGCCCCGGCGGTCCCACCCCAGGCACCCCCAAAGAACCCAGTGTGTGCTGCTCCCCTCCCTGTCTCCATGTGTTCTCATTGTTCAATACCCTCCTATGAGTGAGAACGTGCAGTGTTTGACTTTCTGTTCTTGTGTCAGTTTGCTAAGAATGATGGTTTCCAGACTCATCCATGTCCCTACAAAGGACATGAACTCATCCTTTTTCGTGGCTGCATAGTATTCCATGGTGTATATGTGCCACATTTTCCTAGTCCGGTCTATCATCAATGGGCATTTGGGTTGGTTCCAGGTCTTTGCTATTGTAAAGATCAACTAGGGGCTCTGGGGCTCTCGGCAGGTGCCCGGGCACAGGCAGCATTTCAGTCACAAGGTGAAGACTTTCCCCTTGCAGTGTTGTTATGTAGTGAAGGGGTTATCTTTTTAAAGGAAAGAGAATTCATAGACTGTAGCTGCAATGAACATACATGTGCATGCGTCTTTATAATAGAACAATTTATACTCCTTTGCATATATACCCAGTAATGGGATTGCTGGGTCGAATGGAATTTCTATTTCTAGGTCCTTGAGGAATCACCACGCTGTCTTCCACAATGGTTGAACTAATTTACACTCCCACTAACAGTGTAAAAGTGTTCCTATTTCTCCACATCCTCTCCAGCATCTGTAGTCTCCAGATTTTTTAATGATCACCATTCTAAATGGTATGAGGTGGTATCTCAATGTGGTTTTGATTTGCATTTCTCTAATAATCAGTGATGATGAGCATTTTTTCCTATGTTTGTTGACCTCATGTATGTCTTCTTTTGAAAAGTGTCTGTTCATATCCTTTGCCCACTTTCGGATGGGTTTGTTTGTTTGTTTCTTGTAAATCTGTTTTAGTTCTTTGTAGATTCTGGATATTAGCTCTTTGTCAGATGGATAGATTGCAAAAATTTTTTCCCATTCTGTTGGTTGCCGGTTCACTCTAATGATTATTTCTTTTACTGTACAGAAGCTCTGGAGTTTAATTAGGTCCCATTTGTCTATTTTGGCTTTTGTCGCCAATGCTTTTGGTGTTTTAGTCATGAAGTCCTTGCCTATGCCTATGTTCTGAACAGTTTTGCTTAAGTTTTCTTCTAGGATTTTTATGGTGTTAGGTCTTATGTTTAAGTCTTTAATCCATCTGGAGTTAATTTTAGTTTAAGGTGTCAGAAAGGGGTTCAGTTTCTGCTTTCTGCACATGGCTAGCCAGTTTTCCCAACACCATTTATTAAATAGGGAATCCTTTCCCCATTGCTTGTTTTTGTCCTGTTTGTCAAAGATCAGATGGTTGTAGATGTGTGGCACTACCTCCAAGGCCTCTGTTCTGTTCCATTGGTCTATATCTCTGTTTTGGTACCAGTACCATGCTGTTTTGATTACTGTAGCCTTGTAGAATAGTTTGAAATCAGATAGCTTGATGCCTCCAGGTTTGTTCTTTTTGCTTAGGATTGTCTTGGCTATGGGGGCTTTTTTTTTTTTTTTGGTACCATATGAAGTTTAAGGTGGTTTCTTTCAGTTCTGTGAAGAAGGTCATTGGTAGCTTCATGGGGATAGTGTTGAATCTGTAAATTACTTTGGGCAGTATGGCCATTTTCATGATATTAGTTCTTCCTAACCATGAGGATGGAATGTTTCTCTGTTTGTGTCTTCTCTTACTTCCTTGAGCAGTGGTTTGTAGTTCTCCTTGAAGAGGTCCCTTACATCCTTTGTTAGTTGTATTCCTAGGTATTTTATTCCCTGTGTAGCAATTGTGAATG
>CAUYQU010083192.1:0-48177 GCA_963574635.1 Cheracebus regulus
GCCGGCCAAAAGAGTCACACTGGCGACCCGTGTGGCTCCTCTGCCGGGAATCTCCCGGTCTGTGGGCAACAAAAATTCGTCAGAAAGTGCGGCGTCCACTCGTTCTCTGCACTTTCACTGGGAGCTACATTCCTTAGCTGTTGCTAATCGGCCATCTTGGATCTCTCTCTTACTTATTACTTAATGCTTTCTCATATTCTTTAAAATTCTTCAAGATAAATCTTAATAGTTACATAGTATTTTGGTCTTATAATTATTTCAAATAGACTATGTTTTTGATATTTTGATTTCTAATATTTGATCTTTTAAATAACTTATGTCCATCTTCATGGACATCTTTGATAATTCCTAAGAGATACTAGAAATAGAATTATTGAATATTTTAAAGTCTTTGGATTGCTATTTTCAAATTGTTAAAAATAGCATTATAAGGTTAATATTACTATATTAATTTATAGGTAAGAAAAATGAAGTTTAAATTATTACCCTCTCTGCAGCAATATTTAAGAATTGAATTTTCTCACACTTGTAAGTACTAGTTATCACTTTACCTATTAACACATTTTTAAATGAAAAATAGCACATTTTATTTTACACTTACTTGGTTAATTTTAAATTAAACATTTTTATATATTTGGCTACTTCAGAAACTTCTTGTTAATGTCCTTTACTTTTTTCCATCTGTGTTTTTTTATTTAGTCATGTAAACTTTTTATATCTTAAAAGTGTTTACCTTTTTTATACATATATTGGAAATATTCTTAATTGATCTTTTAATTTTTATCCTAAGTTTACTTTTGTACAGAAATTTAAAATTTTAATAGTCACATATCTTTATGGTTTCTACTATTAGTGTCATGCCTGGAATCTCTAAAATTATATCCAAATTTCTTCTAGCTTTTTTTACTTTTAACATTTTAATCAAAATGGATGTTTCTGTGTATAATGTGAGGAAGGGATCTTGAATAGGATTTTTTTTCAAGTTATTTATATTTACTGAATAATCTATTCTTTTCCCATTAGTTTGAGGCCACTGTATAGAGTTTGTTTTAGGATTTTCTGGACTATTTCATTAGTCAAAATGTGAACCAAAATGGTTTTAATAATTGTAGCTTTTTAACATTCCATATCTAATCGTATAATCTTACTGGTTACTTTTAATACAAGGACAAAGTATTTCTCTTTATATATCCAAGACTTCTCATATGTTGTTTAGAAAGTTTTGAAACTTTAATTATATAGAATCTTCATATTTCTTAAGTTTGTTCCTAGGTGAAGTGGCTGTGCATACCTTTCATAATGGTGATAGCTACTAGATAAGAAAATAATCTTAACTTTTGAGTAGTTTATAACTAGCTAAAGCCAATATCAGAGGTATAGATGGGTCCCAACTTATGATGGCTCTGCTTATGCATTTTCAACTTTATGCGAAAATGATACACATTCATTAGAAACCATACTTCAGTACCCCCACAACCATTGTTTTTCACTTTCAGTGCTCAGTAAGTTACATGAGATATTCAATGTTGTATTGTGTATAATAGGCTTTGTGTTAGATGACTTTGCCCAATTGTAAGGTAATGTAAGTGTTCTGAGCATGTTTAAGGGAGGCTAGGCTAAGCTATGATGTTTGATGGAGTCACTATATTAAATGCATTTTCAACAGAAAATTTTCAACTTAGGATGAGCTTATTGATATGTAACCCGTCATAAATTAAGGAGCATCTGTATATGCACAGCCTTTGATGGTTTTATCATTGGACAAAAATCACTAAAAATTAATGAGCCAAGCATACAACTCACAAAATCAAAGACTAGAACAAGCCAAAGGAAAACAGAAGCAAAACATTTATATAAAAGGAGAAATTAGTTTATTACAAAGAGAAAAACGATGTTTAAGAATAAACTTAAGGACTGGTCTTGGAAATAGGAAATAGGCAAACCCTGCTAGGCCATTCAAAGAAAGACAGAAAATAGCATTTGGAAATGGGACTCTAATCACTGATCTGTAGTTGGTAAAAATGAGATTTTCAGGGTAAACTCTGATTTCAAAGTCTTGAAAGAAGTCGATGCTTTTCTAAGAAAATTAAAAAGAAGTTGAAAATCTGAAAATTTCAGTGGAAGTAACTGGAACAGTTGAAGAAGTACATCCTGAAAAAGTGCTGGATCCACATAGTTTCATAGATGAGTTCATTAAAACCTTCAAGGAGTAGATCATTGCAAGCTCTGTATTTGTAGCACAAAGGTTATTTACAGTATGAAATGAAATATTTCTTTCATAGTCTCTCTCACCTTTATATACTCAGTTCTGTGAAATTCTTGGAAAACTAGGATTGGGGTTGTAAGGCATCTTAGAGGGTAGGAAGGCTTCTTTTGACAACATCCCAGCCAGATGGCTCTCCAGCCTTCTTATGAACATTCTGGGGACGGGGATCTATCATGTCACAGTTGGTCCATCTGATTGTTGAGGCATTGTTGGTCTTACTATGTGAACCTAAATCTGCCTCTGGAGAATTCTGGACCCACTCATCCCTGGTCTGTCCTCTGGCGCTACGTAGCATGTTGACTTTTATACAAGAGCTCATCATATATTTGAACACAGATATGTCCTCTTTTTGGTGTGTTTCACTCCAGGATAATAGACCAGCTTCCATCAACTAGACTTTATGTTCCTTCAATAAACATCTGTTGAGCACCTGCCAGGTGCCAGCCGGGCACTGAGCATCATCATCCCCTCACACACCATGAGCCCCTTTCTCAATGTCCTATTAATTAACATATGACACTTGTACCTGGACGCATGCCATCAGTGATGCCCATGTGGAATGGGACTGCCTACTAGGGAGTACTATGGACATCACGCTCTGTTAATACAGCTTAAGGTTAAATAATGAAATAATATTTAAAAGACTCGTGCTCGGCTCCTTTCAATGGGAGCTGCCCTTCTACCCTGACTTTGTCTAGTTGATGATGTAGAACCTTCACACGACTTGTTCTCTCCTAATTTATCTTGGACCTTTGTTATTTTATTTTATTTTGAGAAGGAGTTTTGCTCTTTTTTTCCCAGGCTGGAGTGCGATGGCACAATCAAGGCTCACTGCAACCTCTGCATCCCAGATTCAAGTGATTCTCCTGCCTCAGCCTCTCAAGTAGCTGGGATTACAGTTGCCTGCCACCAAGGCTGGCTAATTTTGGGTGTGTGTGTGTGTTTAGTAGAGACGGGGTTTCACCATGTTGGTCAGGTGATCCTGACCGCCTTGGCCTCAGAATCCTCCCCCTGGGATTTCAAGTGTGAGCCACCACACCTGGCCTGACTCTGTTCTTTTAGAACATTGATTCTGTCAGCCAATATGTATACTCCCAGGATCAATGCCAACTTTAGTATTCTTGAGCAGCCTTGCAGTCTTCATTGGAATAATAAATTCTTAATGCATAATAATAAATTCAATGGAATAAAAATGTTGAACAAAAGAGAAACAGAAAGTGCTGAGACCTACCAGAGAGGCCATGACATTAATTTAAAAATACTTATTGATCACCTGCTTTGTGCCAGTCATTGTGTTAGGAGTTGGTAATTCACTGGTTAGCCAAAGCTCTGTAGCTCTTTCCACAGACAGTTACAGTCTAGTGCGATGAGAGAAGCAGGAGTAACTGTGCACACAGATGAATTATAAGCTGTGATGAGGCCCACTGAAGGAAAGACACAGGGTGCAATGAGAGCATAACAGCGCGACCTAGTTTAGGAAATCAACAAAGGTGCCTCTGAAGTGACACCTGAGCTGGGATGAGAAGATTGGAGTGGAGAGACATCAGTTAGCTAGCCACTCAGTGCAGCCAAAAGGAAGTGGCCATGCCGAGTGTGGACCTAAGTTCAGAATAGGTGTAACGCATTTCCCGCTCGTAAGTCACAGTCTTGCAGTAAGTTGTGCCAAATATACCTGGAATGAATAAAAACATAACCTGTGTTACTGGCATAAGTGCTGTCGTCTCAGATTGTCGTGAACCATTCTGGTTTAAAATATTCTCATTTTTCCAGTAAAGTCATCCAAATATGCTTGGAGTTCCAGTACTTTGATGTTGAAACTTTTATAGCACCAACTCCTTGCACCTGGAGACTGCTCGTAAATCTCTCGTCAGATAATGTGTCCTGATTTTTTAATGGAAAATATGGTCCTGTGCTTGGTGTAGGGCAGAAAGAAATGTGGAAGGTGATGTCATGGTGATTCGTTGTCCCAGATTTTCTGGGACAGGCCTGATTTTAAGTAGTCTGCACTCTGATCAGATCAACACACACTCGTTTTTAAAATGTGATCACTGTAGATAATAGTGTAGGTGCTGCAAGTTGAGAGCAGGGCGAGATCAGAGGCAGCTGGAGTAACTGGGGAGACTGGAGGCAGAGCAGGTGGTCCTGGAGGAGCAGGCAGAGAGCGGGAAGGGCGCGCCAGGGTGGCCTTTCGGAATTGCCCCTCGCTGGGTCCCACCAGCAGTGCACATTTCCAGGGCCTCTATCCTGTTCACCAGACAGTGTACGATGAAGATGTTTCAAAAGGACACAATTAGGAGGAAAAATCTTATGTGTGACACATCTCACAGGTAAATAGAAATAGAATTATGGTTGTCTCCTTTTGCAGCAAGGAGGTAAGTGAAAATTGATAGTATCAGCATTTAGCCCTGGCTTTAGAATATTTTTTTCAGCCTTGCAAATAAATACTACCTACTTAGAGTGGAGCTGGGTCCCCAGTACCCAATCTCTAGGTGTATTTAGAGAACTAGGCCCACTGTTGCCAGGGGCCAGGAGCAGCAGTGCCCAGAGCCTGCATGCAGTTAGGGGTCTTTGTCTTAGAGAGGGGCTGGGTGGGTCTTTCGGGTTGGGGCTCTCCTTATTGAATGGGTCTTCCCTTCAGGTGACATAGCTGAGCAGTCAGTGCTGAGAATTCTGACTCACACTCATCTGCATGTGGTGGCAGTCCTCGCCAGGGGCAGAAGCAGCAGCTGAGGGCCAGGGAAACTTAATGTTTTTCCATTTCCCCCTGTCCAGCAAAAGGAAGGGAAAAACACCAAACTTGGAAATGGGACCCTGGCCCTGGACCCAGTTGTAAAGCTCTTAAGACAGAAAACGGCTTTGGAATAAGCACTGCCCTCATGCTTGTGTCCTGCAGCTGGGGACAAAGGGCTCTGCAGGCATGCCTGCTCCTTTTGGGCTACGGGCTGTCCTGGTTCCCCTCAGCTTCTAGGGCAACAGCCCTCTCCTGCTCGGGCTGTGCTGGGCAGCAGTGTCAGCCAAGTGACCACTGTGAGAAGCTGCTGCTGAGAGGCCAGGAGTTGGGCCAACATTCCCAGAGCCTAGGGGCTCTTTGAAAACCTGATTGGTGATGGTAGGAGTCCAGGCAGGGAGTTGGGCCAGCACTCCCAGGGCTTAGGGGCTCCTTCAGAAGCTGAGTGGTGATGGTAGGAGTCCAGGCTCCCCTAGGCTGAAGAGGACTCTCTAGAGTGTAGCAAGTTTACAGACCCTTCCGATACCTAACCCAAAGCTGGCTCTTTTAACAGCACAAAATAAACTCATCTTCTCAAGAGCCACCAGACCTCTCAGAGCAGCCCACTCCACTGAAGACACCCCACAGGCATCATTCATCCTTAGAAAGTACTTCTCCCTGTCACTTCCTGATCCCCCCCCATGGGACTGACCCCCACCCATCCTTACTTCTTCCCTCAGACCAGGAGGTCACTATGACTAACATGCTTAGTGCAGCAAAGGCCTTAGGGCAGCCCGGAACCAGCCATGCATTTGCTTTTGGTTTTGTTTTGAGACAGAGTCTCACCCTGCCGCCCAGGCTGGAGTACAGTGGCGCAATCTCAGCTCACTGCAACCTCCACCTCCTGAGTTCAAGTGATTTTCCTGCCTCAGCCTCCTGAGTATCTGGGATTACAGGCATGAACCACATGCCTGGCTAATTTTTATATTTTTAGTAGAGACAAGGTTTTGTCATGTTGGCCAGGCTGGTCTTGAACTCCTGACCTCAGGTGACCCGCCCACCTCAGCCTCCCAAAGTGCTGGAATTACAGGCATGAGCCATTGTGCCCAGCCTCATGTATTTGTTTTTCACAGATGAAGAATGGGTTGCGCTGCACCTGAAATTCCCTGAGCTGGATGGTCTGAACAGTTGTCTGTCCTGAGACCAAGCCCTACCTGCAGGCTTCTGGACCCACTGCTTTTGTCTAATGGTGGCTCAGTGGGCCCCAGCCCCCGCCAATCCTTCCTCCCCAAGGAGCACAGACTTGAAAGGGACACTGAAGGGAGGAGAAAAGGAAAGTTTGAGTTTTGCTTTTTACTACATAACTGGGCAGCTTTTCCCTCCGTTTTTCCAGATGCTTCTTTAAAAAAGAGATTTCAGTGGCATGGACTGGGAAGTCTAATTCTGCTTTAAATGTGTGTTTTGAACCAGGACTCTGACCTCTTTGGTGTTCCCCATCCCCCAACAGGCCACCAACAGATATCCAGAGAACCGCCACAGGCAGGGCTTGCTCACAGTGGATCCTGATGGGAGGGCTGTTGGTGTGTGTTTCTTCTCTTTTCTGCAACCCCTGGGCCATTGCCCTAAAATTCCTGAGCAATCACTTGTGGGAGGGCTGTGCCCTGTGGAACTAAGTTGGCAAGAGCCAATAGATCAGGGGGAAGTGGCTGAGAGCCACTCTGTTTCGACAGGAGCTGTTTGTGTGCTGGTACGGCCTGGAATCCGCCTTGCCTCACAACCTGGGGTCTCCGAGGACCCCTCCTAAGGTGGGCAGGGCTGTTGGGAGCCATCTGGCACCTAGTGCAAATTGAGTTTGCTCTTTCCCTACAAACCCTTGGGTGCCAGTCCCAGCCATGTAAATCACCCCTACTGCTGTTCCCTGGGTCAGATGCTGTATTAAGAGATGGCACCACCTTCCTGCTCAGCTCACAGCAACACCTCTGCGGAACCCCCACCCTCCTCCGTGCTCCTCAGCACATGCCTCTGATACAGCCCTGACTGCATGTGCTATGGGCCTCGAGGCTGTGAGCCACTTCTGGGCGGCCTGGAGCGAAGGTCTGTGTGGTCATGGGCAGAGAAGGGGGAATGAGGGTGGAGAGAAAGAGGCAGGCCAGGTCTTATACACAGCACAATGAGAACTCATTGGAAACTTTTAGAACAGAGAGATGGCTCTGGTCTGATTTATTTATTAGAAGGCAGTGTAGCATTTAGCAAAGGGATAAACATATAGCTAATTGAAACAGAACAGAGAGTTAAAAATAGATTTTTATATATATTTGGCTCATTGACTTTTTCATTGTGGTAAAATACACATAAAATGAAACTTACAATTTTAACCACGTGTAAGTAGACAGTTGAGCAGCACTGAGCCCATCCACACTGTTGCACAGCCATCGCTACCATCTACCGCTGGAGGCTTTGCACCTTGTAAAACTTAAAGTTCATACCCATGAAACAATAGCTTTCCTTTCTCTCTAGCCCCTGGCAACCACCATTCTACTTTCTGTCTGTATGAATTTGACTACTCTAGATACCTCGCACAAGTGGAGTCAAATAGTATTTGTCCTTTGTGACTGTCTCACTTTACTTAGCGTAATGTCTCTAAGGTTCACCAGTGTAGCATATGTCAGCATTTCCTTGCTTTTTAAATTTTTTCCTATTGAATCCCAAACCACAGAACCTTCCTTTTTGAGGCTAGATAATATCCCATTGTACGCATGTACCATATTTTGCTTGTCCATTTATCTGTTGATGCACATTTGGGTGCTTCCACTATCTGGATATTGTGAATAATGCTGCTATGAATGTAGGTGTACAAATTCCTTTTTTTTTTTTTGAGATGGAGTCTCACTCTGTCACCCAGACTGGAGTACAGTGGTGTGACCCCAGATCACTACAACTTCTGCCTCCTGGGTTCAGGCGATTCTCCTGCCTCAGCCTCCCAAGTAGCTGGGACTATAGGCATGTGCCACCATACCCGACTAATTTTTGCATTTTTAGTAGAGACGGGGTTTCACTCTGTTGGCCATGCTGGTCTCGAACTCCTGACCTCAGGTGATTCGCCCACCTTAGTGTCCCAAAGTGCTGGGATTACAGGCATGAGCCAACGCGCCCAGCCTGGGTGTACAAACTTCTGTGCAAGTCCCTGCTTTCAATTATTTTAAGTATATACTCAGAAGTGGAATTGCTGGATCATATTATAATTGTACTTTAATTTTTTGAGGAACTCTGCCATCTTACATTTCCACCGGCAGTATGCGAGGGCTCCAATTTCTCCATGTCCTTGCCCGTACTTGTTATTTTCTGCTTTTTTTTTTTTTTTTTTTAAATAATGGTGTCCTTAAAATGAGTTTTTAAAGAAAGAAAATGAAAACTTACAAACCTATGAGGACAGAGAGAATGAGGAGAGACAACAGCAAATGAGAGATGTCAACAAATTGGTGGATGATGGCAAGTGATAGATGGTTGGCTGAGTTGGGTTTCAGTTTTCTGTCCTGCTATGCCTGTGGTTGAGCAGTAGGCTATTATGAAAGTAAGCCTGTTTATGTCAGAAGATGTCTGAAAAGGCAGAGAAATTGGAAGATGACATACTTCCAGAGCCTGGGTTGGGACGTGAAGCTGAAAACTGGAGAATGAAAAGTCTGATAAGGAGCAGCATGGCCCCGATTCCCTGCTGTAGTCCATGCTGCACACCCTTCTCCTCCCCTACACCCAAGGAGACCAAAAGCTCCTCCATGGAGAGGCTGAAGCTGACCAGCTCTCACATCCTGGACATGAGGTACAGCTGCAGGGAGGGCAATGCGCTGTACTCAAAAGGAGGAGGGGCCGAGTGAGTCAGCATGTGGAAAATAACCACCTCACCCTCCCACCCCACCATGGTCTTCCCTCACTGAGTGTACTAAATGCTGGTAGACAGACTTAATTACTATACCAGTCCTTTACCCCATACCACCAAAGTAGGAACTAGGAAGATGCCTTTTTATGGAAACTGATCATCTCGAGAAAAGATCTGCAGATATTGATGTTGATATTTTAAATTAAGTCCCTCTACCATGAGGTCCAACATGTTACAGGTCCCATTTGTGCACCCGGAAACTTGTATTTCCTCACTTACATACTGGAAAAATCAGGGGAAAATCATCAGATGTCCAAGGGAATCCTCTGTTATGGAAGAGACATAAAGAACTGAACAAGGAACCAGGTAGAAATAGAAGACTGCAGAAAGCAGAGAACTTCGAAGGAGTTTCTCTCACCTCAGAGATAAGATGTTACATCCATTAAACAAGAAGATAAAACAATTCAAAACCATTCTTAAAAACTGAAAAAGGTTTTTTGAAGTTAATAATAGCCAAAATAATAAATTCAATATACTAGTTGGAAAATAAAGAAGTCTCCTAGAGAAAATAAAAAGAGGTGGGAAAAGTGTGAAAAGAAATGTAGGTAAGTCTAATAGGGCTCGTGTCTAGTTCACAGGAGTTCCATGAAGAGAACGTCGAGGAAAACAGAGAGAGAATTGTCAAAAACACAAACATTCCTCAAAACGCAAAGACTTGTGTTGCCAGTAATGAAAGTACCTACCAAGGGTCTGACGGACAGTGAACGAAGACCCAACACCAATTCTATTCTAGAACTCTGAAATTTTAGAATATCAGAATGACAAGAAGATTCTAAAAATTTGAAAGGAAAACACACACCCACCCCACACACATAATAGGTCACAGGTGATGAATCAGGGAGTCAGTGTGGCATTATGCCTCTCAAACAGCAACACTGAATGCCAGAATTGCCTTCAAATGCCATGAAGCATGTCTTCAGAGTTCTGAAGAAAAAACAGTTTCCACTTAAAATTCTATCTCCAGACAAAATGTCAGTGAGCATAAAGGTAGAATGTGGATACTTTTGGAAATGCCAGATCTAAGAAGTTTAACTTTCCATGCATGCATTCTTAGGAAACTACTGGAGTGGTATTCTACCAAAACAGTGGCATAGAACGAGTAATTTCCAAGAGGATGGTGAAGGAACGTCCCAGGACCACTGTGCATCAAGCCCAGGAAACATCCAGTTTAGATTAGAGGAGGATGACAGAATGTTCCAGGAGGGATATCGCTAAAGGAGAAAAAAAATAACAGCAACTGATGAATTATCTGATGCATTTGACCATCACTGAGAAGAATTTATAGTCCTCTTGAGAAGTTAGAGTCCTTAAAAAACTAAGGAGAACAAAGTAGAGCAGTTGTTAACTCCAGGAAAAATAAAAAAGTCCAAGATATTTATTGTAATATGCTATGTGGCATGGCAGTGAGCAAAGTTAGCATGTAGCAAAGACCACAGTTTTTATCACGCCAATGAGTAATGTCATTTTGTGGGGGTAAAGGGTGGGTTTATGTGGGGGCAGTTTTGAGAGCTAAATGTTTACATTCCATACAGAGAACTTAAGAGATTGTCTCAGTCCATTTAAAGTGTATGCTGCTATAACAAAATATCACAGGCCAAGTAATTTAGAAACAGTAGGCATTTCTTTCTCACAGTCCTAGAGGCTGAGAAGTCTAAGATCAGTGCACCGCTTGGTGAGGACCAGTCTCTTTCCAAGGTGGCACCTCGTTGCCGCATCCTCTAAAGGGATGAATGCTGTGTCATCTTGTGGTGGAAGGCAGAGGCAAAGAGGGGCAAACCACCTCAGTCAAGCCCTTTCCTAAGGGCACTTAACCCCTTTGTGAAGGCTCTGCCCTCATGAGCCACACCTCCTAATAGCATTGATGATTAAGTTTCAACATGAACTTTAGAGGGGACAAAAACACTCAAACCATAGCAGAGACAATGCATAAAATTAAAGAGAATAAAGTAGGCCAGGTGTGGTGGCTCACATCTGTAATCCCAACAACTTTGGGAGGTCGAGGTGGGGGGATCACTTGAGCCCAGGAGTTCGAGACCAGCCTGAGCAACATGATGAAACCACATCTTTACCAAAAATAGGGTAGAGATGGGGTTTACCCAGCTACTCAGGAGGCTCTGGTGGAAGGATCGCTTGAGCATGGGAGGTAGAGGTTGCAGTGAGCCAAGATCTGCCACTGTACTCCAGCCTAGATGACAGAGTGAGACCCCATCTCAAAAAAATAAAATAAAGTGGTAGTTGTGTAGGACTATTTAGGAATAATGGAAGAAATGACTAAAAGCGTGGAAGGTGATTGCCCTCAAGGAAGTGGAAATGGGAGGGGGAAGGTGGCCTGCTTTGTTACGACTTATAGTACCAATTCACATTTTCACCATGTATGGGTGTTTTGGTGAGAATAAAAATATTTTAATAGAGATCTGGCTTTTTAGCCTAATGGCCAGTCAGACACTGACATTCCATGAGGAACAATTTTTGAATGCTTGTGTGACATGATTCTCTATGGAAATCATGATGCCTTTGGGCAGCTGGGGACATGGGGCAGTCATTCGACCGTAAAGTGACATCTTCATGAGGCTGCTGTCTGCCACTTGTGCCAGGGATTTTTCAACAGAGTCACAGAGATGCTCTCCTGGCCACATAGATGCAGGTGGCATAAAAGATCCTGCTTTCATAGCCCCACCTGGTCTACTTCATCCCTCGTAGCCTGCCACCTGGGAGAGTCTGAGCAGAATGCATGCTTTGTGTGATGCATTCCGACCCAACGTGGAGCAGGTGTTGGGTCACACAGACAGGCTACAGAGACCAGAAATTCTGAACCAAAGCCAAGGAAGCCAAGTCATGATGTTCTCAGGTTGTTGAGACCCTCAGGTCACTTTTGCCCACCCCTGCTTTTAAACAGAAATTGTCAGAATCCTTGTAAGACAGAACGATCTGTGGCCAGTGTCTGAGTCTTGGGGCACCGGGCTCCACTGATGGAGGAGTAATGTCTCTGTGTTGTTTGGGAAGCAGCCCTCAGCTCCATCCCTACTGCCAGTGAAGTATGTCTCTTCCTCTCTCTAGGTCCAACCACGACTGGCTAAAAACTCCAGATTTCTTACCCAGATTTCTTTCCTGACACTCACCCATGCCTCTTGAAATTCCAGGGCTGCATTAGTCAGTGAGGCAGAAATCCAGGGAATAGTCTCTGTCTCCAAGGCTCAAATGGTATTTTGGGAGTGGAATAATGGCACAGTAAAACTGCAGACTGGATATTTGTTTTAAAATGTGTTTTTTTAATGTTGCATAAAAACAAGGATCACTTTTCAAATTGGGTTTTGGTCTTTAAATAAATATAATAAGCCAATTCAACCAGACTAGAATGTTCTCAGTTAAAACGTTAGGTTTTTACCTAGTTAAGAGTGTGATGGCTTGAAGTTGTCTGTAAGAATGCAAGTTGTGTAAGATGAGGCACTCCAAGCCCAGAAGTTTATATGTTCTGATATTTCTTACAGCAGAAGTAGTTTCATGCCATTAGCAAAGCTGAGAGTGAAATGGAGTTTAGGATACCTCATTATAAAAAAAAATTATTGACTTTGAAGAAAAGAAGGAAGGAAGGATCTAACCTTTGGAATCTATTGTGTTATTGTACATGTGCTATCTCATCTAATTATAAACTTCTCCATGGAAGTAGATTCTGGTATCATCCCCACTTCGCAGTTACGTAAACTCAGAGCCAAATAAGTAACTTGCTCAAGGTCAGGCAGTTGATGATGGATGCAGCCCACATCCACACATAGCTCTGTCTGACTCCAAAGGCCATATACCTTCCTGAAGTGAGTAGGTGGGACTTTTATTTCCAGGTGACAGAAACTCCAGCTAGGCTAAGCAAAAGAGATGTATTGTCTCATATATTTGAGTGGATCCAGAGTCTACCACAATTCAGTCAACTCTGTCTCCATTTCTTCTCTTTGCTGTGTATATATCAGCTCTTATTCTCCATATGGCTTCCTCCTTTTGGGTGGAGGCAAGAAAATGAATAATGGTGGTTGGGGGAGAATGGCTGCAGATAGCCTCAGTCTTACATCTTCCCAGTTTTGGGTCCCTATGCAAAGAAACCGCTTTGGTCTCTCAGTATTCAAAGATAAAATTGCAGGGAAGATCTCTTGATTGGCTGGCTTGGAACATATGCCCATTTTTTGAGACCAGGTGTTTTGGCCAGGAGGCATTTTACCAATTGGCATCTCTACCGGGTCTTACACATAATGGGTGGAAAGGGAGGGTACACTTCCTCCAAAGGAGGGGAATGCTGCTTACACTGGCAGGCAGGAGAGTCTAGCAAATCCAAACCACGCCAAACCACAGCATTAATTTGTTAAACCTCTGCAATGCCACATGCCTCTCATTAATACTTACTATGTCTGAGAGCACATCTCAATTTGGTAGCAAAAAGTGGAGAGCTGCCACAGGAGAGTGATCTCCTGGGCCTGCCCCTCCAGCTGAAGACACAGTATCTTTAGAGACCTGTGACAAGAGACAGTACAGCCAAAACTCCAAAGTTTTGTGTAGAGGTTCCCAGAAAGGCTGGAGCCCCACAGCCATCCCAGAAGGGCTGGGAGTTAAACCAGAAGGACACCTGTTTTGCTAAGAAAACAATGAATTTGGGGGAACAAGGCAGCATCAACATGACAGGTTGCCCATCACACTTAAAATTCTGTGTTTTGGGCTAGGTGCAGTGGCTCTCACCTGTAATCCTAGCACTTTGGGAGGCCGAGGCAGGCAGATCTTTTGAGCCCAAAAGTTCAAGACCAGCCTGGGCAACATGGCAAAACCTCATTTCTACAAAAGTACAAAAAATTAGCTGAGCATAGTGGCATATGCCTGTAGCTATCTGGGAGACTAAGGTAGGAGAATCACTTGAGCCCAGGAGTTTGAGGCTGCAGTGAGCTGTGATTGTAGCACTACACTCCAGCCTAGGCAACAGAGTGAGAACCTGTCTCAGAAGGAAAAAAAACAATCTGTGTCTTTGTTGGGCTGCCCCAAAGGGTTTTAGATGCTTATATCATTAAAAAGGAATCCAAAAGCTATATATGTTGATAAGGTTGGTCTAGATAAAAGGAAATAGATCTTTTTGTTTAAATGGTCCAGAAGGGCTTGAATTGTAACCCCCAGCTACAGAGCTATAACTTGCCTTGTATTTTCAGTGACAGAAACAGGTCCTCAGCCTTGCAGATGTCGAGGTGCAGGGATTCCTATGTCTCGGGTCATAGGATAAGAAAGCATGCCATAGGAAGTGAGTGGCTGATCACAGAGAAAGAAACTTCGGGCATCTGTCCCTGGAGACTCACATGGCATTTGCTGAGCCATTCAAAGGAACAATTCTCTGCATTCTAGTTTTATTTCAACGGGAGCACTTTTGTCCTCACTGGTTTATAAGTTGGACTTGGGGGTGGGAAGCATCCAGCAGTTTTAAGCCTCTCACTAATTGCTGTTTTTAGCTGGTATGATCTCTTCCTGATGGGTTCTGCGGGTTCTGTTAAGGCTTTTGACTGTTGGCAATGGGATTATTCAAAGCCTTAATTAAGTGCCTGCCTGCTTATGGGGCCGAGTGCCAGTTGCTGACACAGACGCCGGCTCCGAAGCTTGGTCATGCCATGCCCCTGGCTCACCCTTCACTCTTCACCCTCATAACATACCCATGAGGTAAGTTTTATAGACATCTTCTGTGGTCTGATTTGTTTGGGGTGTTAATGTTTTCCTTCTCTTTTTGTGCAACCACATCCATTTATTATCTGAGTGAACTTATACTTGGAGATGGGGCAGAAGAAGATTGATTCTTCAACTAATCTCTCAGTACCTTTGATTTTATTTCCTACCATTTTTCAGTTTTAACCACCAGTCCTGTTCTAGTCTTTTATCATAGGAGAAAGAACACTTGTAAGAGGGTAAGAAATTCAGAGTAATGTGCTACAGGCAGGCAGGCAGGCAGCAATCATGAATACATAGACAGTGTTGCAGAATGAGGCTTTGTCAGCTTAGGGAAGCCATCCATCTAGAAGGGTTCCTTTATGTCCCCTCCTCCAGGCCCAGCCCTTCCCAGCATCCATTCAGTGACTTCACAATCAAGTAAATATTCATTGACAACCCCTCAGGTCTCTTGTTCCCAGCCCTAAAGATTCTTCAGCTCACTGCTCCTATCTTATTTGTGCATCCAATCCCCAGTGCCCTGCTGGGCAGTTTGTTTTCTCCCTGGCCTCAGCTCAATCCTGCTTTCTCTCCTCCTGGTCTTCTTCCATCCCTGACATGGGCAGAGCCTCAGTTCCTACTTCCTGCCCATCTGACCTATCTGTGGTTGGGCCACCACAACTGTGCCCTGCAGCTGTGTGGGTTTGTAGTGTGTGCACTGGGCCAGGCCCTGCCAGGCACAAAAGACATGCGGCAGATCTGCAGAATTAGCACAGTCACCCCCTTTCTACTACTCACCACGCTTGGAGAAGATGGGTCTGTTGCTCTGAGTCTTGGAGGGGCTGTGGGGACAGAGAATCTGCCACTGCTCTGAGCTCAGGCTGTAGTAGCCTATCCTGAGCAACTGCGGATGCGTTGAAAGCCCTTGATATATGTTACAGAAAAACCAAAATGCTTAGTGCCCTAATGGATGTTTTGCTGTTAGTCATTAAGTAAATCTCAAGGCAGCACCAGATTCTGGAAACTGCCCCTCAAGTGAGACAGGCAGGTAGAATGCAGTGGCCAAACAGCTGCCTGCCTGCAGCTCAGCTTTCTCCTCAACCTTCAGCAATCATAGAATGAGCCCTCATTTTTTTTTTAAGTCCTTTTGAGGCCATAAAGGTTTTTGAGGACATTTTGTGGAGATGGAGCACAGTTTTACTATTTAAAATTATTATAGGGGTTATGGTGACTATATCTTTATTTTTATAAGTTGTTGTTTATGCCCTTGATTTATTTGATACCGGGCTCTTGTTCAAGAACACAACCTTCAATTAAATGTCGTTACTGTGGCAAGAATATGATTCTCTCCTTAGAGTGACCCGCTTTGGGGCCATTTCCAAACTCACTGTGGTGAAAACTCAGGGCTGTCTATTCATGTTTGTGAGCATTTCTTCTTGTGGTTACTTGGTTTTCTCGTATGGAGGATTAGAAGGTACGAAGGCTGTGGGTTGGACCCAGAGGAGAACGCAAGGGAAAGGAAAGAATCTGCCCTAAGAAGCTAAGTGGGTCACCATTTAAAACCATAATACTTCAGAGATGGAAGGACCCTTAGACATCAAAAGCAATTTCCACCTTAATAAAAGGAAGAAATTACAACCTGAAGAGGCTAGGGAGCCAAGCCAGGCCCAGGGTGTGCAGGCCCTGGCTTGCGTGCTAGCCTCTCTGTACCACACTGACTCTCCTAGGGGTGTCTTAGGTACACACTGGGCAGGCACCAATCCTGTCCTACTGCGAATGCAAGGGAATAGCCCAAGACTTACTTATGATGTGATTATAACTGGTGAACCATTTGAAAAAGTGGGGAGCAGATATTGCTTTAACCCTGCACGGGATTTAGGGTCTTTTGGAGATAGACGCTTATTAATACTTCTGGTTCTGCAGAACTTATCTCACCAAAATCATAAATGCACAAGGAGGCACGGAGACAGCCACTCAAACTGGAAACCAAAATTATGGTCTTCAGTCTGCCATTTAGGCTGCCATGTGAGATCAGGGTAGATCATCTACTTCTCCAGGCCTCTTTTCTAGGCCACATCGGCCCAATAATGTTGTAGACATTGTTGGTGCTCTACCTATGTGCTTTCATTAGGTCCATTCCCAGCTGTTGTGAGTACTGGCGAGGGCTTGCAGGTAGGAGTCTCTGAAGCCCTATCTGAGCTTCTGTTTCTGGGTATCCAAACCAAAGACATCTCCCTCATAGCTGCAAGAGTCAAGTAAGAGTCTCTACATGGCAGCCCTCTGAAAACTACAGGATCAAAGAGTTTTTACTGTGCTCTTGATGAGGATCCTGACTGTAAAAATCCCAGCTGTGACTTTCTGGTGGAAGGCCAGTGATGACAGCAGATAATGCAGCCTGAGAGGGCAGGGCTGTTGTCATGCATCCCAAGGATGTGAACCCAGCCTTATTCCTTCACCACCCAGAAGCCCAGCGTTGTGGCAGACAGTAAAAATGGATTGATTTTCCATATTGGGAGGGCAAGTATTAAAGTTGCAAATCATTCAGACCTTGGAACTGAACAAGGTCACATAAATTGCTGCTTTTGCTTCAGGTCCAATGTGCTATAAAAGTATCATGGTGAACTGCAGCTTTCTTAAGTCATGCCAATTTCAGCATATTTTCAAATCCCTAAATATTTATTTTAAGAGGGCATTTCAGAGGTAAGCTTGAGTTATGTGTAGAAAGTGAGAGGGAAAGAGGGACTGTGCCCCTGAGATCTGGAACGTTTGCAATGTCCCCAGTTAATCATTAATGCCACAGAACCCAATGGGCCGCCTGAGCTGGCCCTGCTGCAGGGGGCCAGTGTGCTTGCTAAAGGAATGCCAGGATGTCTTTGGTGCCGTTAATAATTTACTTCCTCCCAGTTGCAGTTCTTGGCACTCCCTTTCTCTGAAGCTGACAGGAGGCTGTGTGATCATCTTCTGACGGGTAGGCCAGCCCTGCCTAATGGAGTGCAGGAGAAGACAATGGTGGTTTGCAGATTCACTATATGAGCAGAGTCCTGAGGGGCTTCCCTCTGTAGGCAAGGGTTTCACATGAGAAGAATGCTTTTAACAGTGTAAATTTTCTCTGATGTTCCCATACATGAAGGTTTCTGCCTTTAGGACCACAGGATGATATGATTTTATGTGGGTGCATGACCTCTGTCACCTTCAGACATGCATAATACTTATGTGCATAGCTCTTTTATTTCCACTGCTAGATTTAAATTCCTTGAGGGCCTCAACAAATTAATGAATGTGCTATATACATTCATTATATAGCACATTAATATAAAAGAATGCAGTTTTTAAGTAATTTTTTTTCTGTTTTGCAAAGGCCAGGTGTACTATTGCAGAACTCTTAGAAACTAATAGTTAACTAAAAAGAAAAAAGGAGGAGACCCATAATCCAGAGACGACAGCTGTTAACACTCCATTTTATGTGACAGTGGCTGTGAGACTCTGTGTATCCCAATGGATGTGGTCTGCTTCGACATTGTCAGCCTCAGGTCTAGAATACTTGTTTTGGTGAGGCTACAGTGCCTTCACACATTGTTCACATGTCTTTTGGGGACTCCACTCCAGAGTCTCAGCATTTCCTCCAAAGTACTCAGTCTCTGTCATGAGTACAGTTTAGATTTTGATAGGAAAGGGATATTTTTTTGTTTCTGGAAATTGTAAGTACAATGGACAATATTGATTTGGAGTTTTGTTGTTTCTTTTTCATTGAAGCTTGACCACAAATTAGTGGGGAAAGAAAGGCAGTCTTGTGAGATTCACAAACTGGAACTGAGGGGGTGACTATATGGAATAATCAAAGAGGGATTGTTCACTTTGGGAGTTTTCCCTGTTATTCACGGCTTCCTTCCTTAGAAAGAAATCTGCATCCTGGTTACTGAGAATCTGGTCTAAGGATGGGCTAGGGGCTGAACACCTGGGAAGGAAACTGAACACAGTCCACAGACAACAACTGATACTTGTTAGCATAGCTCTTTCCTCCCTTAGTGTGCTTAGGGAAGAGACTGTATTTGGATGCCCAGGCATGTGTGCACATGCGCCAATATAGCATCACCCTTTGCAGAGGGGTGTGAGGAGGATTATTGCTACAAATCAGTGAAGGCTTTCTTTGTAAATGCAATTTGGGGGTCATTCAGTGAATTTTGGTTTTGCATCATCCATATTCATGCTCTCTTTTCCTGCAGTGGATACATGGATAAAAACTATTACTACCACTGTTTTGTAATACAAACAACTTTGTTCTGAAGAAGCTCCTATGATGCCTTCTATTTTCCAGTGCTAAAACCCCCAGTTCTGGGTCCTCGACTATGCATTAGTGATCTACTCTGAACCCTACTCCTCAAAAGATGAGTTTGTTCTAAAGAGCCTACTGAGTTTCAAATGTTGGAAGGCCCTTGGGGAACTTGCTTCCTCTAAAACTTGAGAATTCTTTTCTTTGAATTTATCTCTGCATTTCCCCCTCTTTTGAGAGATGTCTTCTCCCTGAATGAGTTGCTATGAATCTCAGATGATTGCACCACTGCACTCCAGTCTGGGGAATAGAGCAAGACTCCATCTCAAAAACAAAGGAAAAGAAAAAGAAACTCAGATGAGCCAAATACTTAGAGAAGTGCTGAACACTTAGCACTCAGCAAATGTCAGCTGCTAACTACGGTTAGAGAAAGGCGAGTGGTCTAGAGCAGTGCAACCCCACAGGAATATCACAAGGCCTGTGTGTAGTAACTTTTCCAGTAGCCACATTAAAAAGTAGAAACAAGTGAAATTAATCTTGATACATATCAAAATTACTACTTTTCAAAACGTATCAAAAATACTACTTTTTAACATCTAATCAGTATTTTTAATTATTGAGCTATTTTGCCCTTTTTTGTGTTGTCTTCAAAACCCAGTGTGTAATGCACACTTACAGCGCCACTCATTCCCACTGGCCACATTTCAAGTGCTCCATTGCTACCTGTGGCCAGTAGATACTGTGCTGGGCAGTGCAGGTCCTGAACCTTGCTACTCAATGTGAGTTCCAGGGACCAGCAGCATCAGTAGCATTTGTGAGCTTGTCCCAACTGCAGAATCTCAGGCCCCAGCCCAGATCTATAGAAGCAGAGTATGCATTTTAACAGGGCCACCAAGTGATTTATTAGCATGTAAGAGTGAGTATTGGTCTAGAATCCCCATCCTCAGTCCTTGCCCCCTGGGATTCTGATCTAACTGGTTTAGGGTGGGGCCTGGGCACTAGTGCTTTTTTAAAGCTCCCCTGGATGATTCTAAAATGCAACCCGGCTTGAGAGTCATTTGTGTAGTCGGCTCTGGAGCCAGGATGCCTGACTTTGCCACTTGCCACCTTCAAGACCTTGGAAAATTGCCAAAACTCTCTGTACCTTGATTTCCTTATCTGTAAAATGAGGATGAAATGGGGGTGTTACGAGTATTAAATGAGTTAATGCATGTAAAGCACTCAGAACAATACCTGGCACAGAGAGAGTACTCATGAAATACAAGCTCTTACCCTTTCTTCTTTTTCTTGAAGGTCCGGGGTTACCCAGAGCCCCAGGTGACATGGCACAGAAACGGGCAACGCATCACCAGCGGGGGCCGCTTCCTGCTGGATTGCGGCATCCGGGGGACTTTCAGCCTTGTGATTCATGCAGTCTGTGAGGAGGACAGGGGAAAGTATACCTGTGAAGCCACCAATGGCAGTGGTGCCCGCCAGGTGACAGTGGAGTTGACAGTAGAAGGTGAGTCCCAGGAGGCCCAAGTCCAGCAGGGAGCTGAGCTCTCAGTTTCCCCAAGGCCTGCAGCTCCTGCTTTAGCCCTCTCTTGGAGGATGGAGGAACTGACAGGAGAAAACCCACCCCATCCATAAACTCAGGACCTTCCCATCTAATGGGAGAGATGTGGTCCCTACAAGCAAGGGAGGCATCCAGGAGACAATGTTTGTCAAGCTAGGTATCACCTGTCTCCTGCTTGAGCCCTCCCACGGCTTCCCCTCACACTGCAGCTGAAATCAGACTCCTTAGGGTGGTGATTCCCCTTAAGGTGGTGATTCCCACTTAGAGGTGATTCCCCTCTCCTTAGGGTGAGGCCAGAGCCTCACCCAATCTGGCCCCTCCCTGGCTCTCAGACCCACCTCCTACCACTCTGCACGGTAGAAGCAGCTCACTGTGGTCACACCCGCCTCTGGCCCTTCTTTGATCAAGACCACAGGGCCTTCACCCTTGCTGTTTCTTGTGTAAAGGAAGAGCCTTCCTCAGCCACTCACCTGATGCGCCCTTCACATCCTTCAGGTCTGTGCTCAAATGTCCACTTCTTAGAGGCCCTTTTCCAACCATCCCAGCCCTATGACTCTCCATCCTGTCACTCCACTTGAGGTTATTCTTTTAGGATGTATCACCATCTCACATTGCAATGTCTGCTTCATCCCCCACCACTAAATGGAAGACTTAGGAGGAGATGGACTTTCTCTGATCATTGCCTTATCTCCAACATCTAGAAAGCTTTCTGGCACATGGTAGATACTGAAATATTTGAGGAATGAATGAACAATGTTTATCATCATTAACATCATCTTTAGCATCATTTTGAAGTAATACATGCTCATTATTAAAATTATGTAACTGAGAAAAATATGTAGAAAGTAAACACATCAGTGTGTTAACATATTAGTTAAAAGTAATTGCAAAAAACACATTACTTTTGCACCAACCTAATATTTTTGTCTTTCTCCCCCTTGGTACTTTAAAAAGTTCTATTAACTTTAAAACTTCTGGAGAAACACTGGGTCATGAGGAAAACTGTTTTTTTGTTTTTTTGTGGGTTTTTTTTTTTTTTTTTGCTACTAATGTGTCCTTCTGCCATGCTGAAGCCACTCCACTGGTAAGAATGTCTCCAGTTCAGGCCCCTGGCTGACAATTAAAGCCTTGATATCAGGAAGGACATGGGATCTGTCAGTTCCTCAAAAGTAACACAAGGTTCCCTCAGCCTTCCAGACCGTTCTAAGCCTGGAAGTTTATAAACCAAGGCTCAGACCGTTTCTCCTCTTTCAGAAGACTGTCCTCTCGACCTGGCCTTCAGAGGACACTGGATGGTGGATTCCGGTAGTCAGGGAAGGTTTCAGAAGGGGGCGAGGTGCACCTGGGCCAATGGCCACCCTTTGCCCTGTTTTCCCTGTCTCTGCACACCACTGAAGGGCCAACAGGCTGTTTCACAGAGCATGCATAGTTTGGATGCTTTCCTTAAATTCTTTAACTGAGTGACTCACTTACTCTAATGACCTTTGAGTGCCTGTGGCTGGGGCATTCCAGATGGAAAGTGGCCCCTGCTCAGAACCTGTCACCTCTTCTGAGTTCCTGTTTGGAACTGGGGAAATGGAAAGAGCATCGGGTTATGAGTTTGTGCTAATGAGACATGTGACTCTTAACCTCTGCACCTGTCTTTCTGCAGGATAAAGGGTTTCACTTTGGTGGTCTCTGCAGCCTGGGCTAACGCTTGTTTTCTATGATCCATATTAAAGGAAGACCGGAGTCTGTTAGGAATACAGAGGAGGCATATAAAACCTAGATAATATGAAAACGTTTTCTTCAATCCCCACTGTTCAGATAGTGAAATCTGATGTCACGACCAAGCAGGAAAATTTTTAGTAGGTCATGGGGCAGGGGAAAGGAAATCAGGCTGAGAGCTGTAGAGAAAGGAGAGCTAAGGCTCTCAACCCCACTCCTCCCCTTTGGTTTTAATATGAGGAGATTCAAGCCCTCAAATTAAAATTAAGATATTGTTAATTAAAATCAAATCAAGATATAAAATGTAAGATGCTTTCCATCTTCTAACCCTAGGAGATAGAGAACAGCCTAAAGGATGCAGCTCTTTAAACGTGTGTGAGTCCTGTATACATTCTGCTTCTGCAGCAAGGCCAATTTTAAGCTAATGTGTGATTTGGGGCCACACCAAAGACCTAGGCCTGGCCCTTCTGCCATGGATAAGTTGTTGACTGTGCCAGGCTAGCTCAACCCTTTACAAAGGAAACCTAGTAGCCCACTTGCCTTCTCTCCAGCACTCTGTGATATGCTTCTTACTTGGAGTGAGCAGAGGTCCAGGAATTCAGAGTGTAATTCATATGTGGAGTTTTGTAATCCTTCAGTGGTCAAGTTTAGGAGGCAGCGTTGTGCAATGGAAAGAAAGTCAAATGGTCTTGGATTGAATTTTAGCTCTACTAATTTCTAACTCTGGAGAAACTAACCTTCCTAAGCCTTACTTCCTTTTCTGTGCCTTAGAGTTCATGGCTGCCCCACAGTGTGGTATAAGGATAAGCACAGCTAGTAGCACATAGCACCCAGAAAGTGGTAACTTCATCATCTGAACTGGCATTAGCATCCTTAGAGCTACTTACAAAGGGAAATCTGCAAGAAAGAAAGATTCCTCATCTGACTTTCAATTTGACTATCAGGCCCAAGAAACATTTAGGATCCCCCAAGAGAGTAAGTGCCTTAATGAGGGCCATGCAGTTATTCAGGGCCTTACATGATGGAAATCAACCTTGGTCTGAGCCCCTGGAAGCCTCTCTGAAGCCAGCTCTGACACTTGCCCATCTCCCGAGGGCAGGTCATGAGGCTTGGTGCAGAGCAAGGAAAAGACCTGGTACCTACCCTCTGAGAACTTCTTCTGCAGTGGAGGATCACAGACCTGTCCTGCAGAGATTTAATGTGAGCCATATATATAGTCTCTTCTCTCTCTCTCTCTTTCTTTCTTTCTGCCTTTCATTTCCTTTCCTTTCCCCTTTCCCTTTCCCTTTTCCCCTTTCCCCTTTCCTTTTTTTTTTTTTTTTTTTTTTTTGAGATAGAGTCTCGTTCTGTTGCTCAGACTAGAGTGCAGCGGTGTAATCTCAGCTCACTGCAGCCTTGACCTCAAGCGATCCTTCCACCTCAGCCTCCCAAGTAGCTGGGACCACAGGCATGTACCACCATAATGGGCTAATTTATCTATTTGTATGTATGTATTTTTCTGAGATGGAGTCTTGCTCTGTCACCCAGGCTGGAGTACAGTGGCATGATCTTGGCTCACTGCAACCTCTGCCTCCTGGGTTCAAGTAAATCTTCTGCCTCCCAAGTAGCTGGGATTACAGGCATGTGCCACCACACCCAGCTAATTTTTGTAGTTCTAGTAGAGGCAGGGTTTCACCAAAGTGGCCAAGCTGGTCTCAAACTCCTGACCCGGTGATCCACCTGCCTCAGCCTCCCAGAGTGCTGGATTACAGGTGTGAGCCACCGCGCCTGGCCTTATGTATTTATTTTTTTAAAGATGGGGTATCACCATGTTGCCCAGGCTTGTATAATCTTAGGTTTACTAGTAGCCACATTTAAAGATATCAGGTAAAATTCATTTTAATAAAATACTTTATTTGACCTATTATTCCAAAATATTACCATTTCAATGTATAATCAATATGAAAATTATTGAGATATTTTATATTCTTCAACATCTGGGATGTCTTTTACACTTAGAGCACACCTCACTTCAGACTAGCTGTAATGTCAAGTGCTTAATAGCCACTAGTGGCTAAAGGCTCCTGTTTTGAACAGTGCAGCTCTAGAAGCTGCCACCTGAATAGGAATAAACAAGGTTTACACAGAGCAAAAAGAGAAAGCCACACAGGTGAACAGGTGTTGATATGCTTTGGATGTTTATTCCCTCCAAGTCTCATGCTGAAATGTGATTCCCAAGGTTGGAGGTAGGGCCTGGTGAGAGGTGTCTGGATCATGGGGGTGGATCCCTCATGAATGGCTCAATACCATCCCCTTGGTGATGAGTGAGTTCTCACTAAGTTAGTTCATATGAGATCTGATTGTTTTTTGAGTCTGGGACCTCTCCCTTCCCTCTCTCCCTCCCTCTCTTGTCATCTGACATTTCTGCTCCTGCTTCACCTTCCTTCATGACTGTAAGCTTCCTGAGGCCCTCACCAGAAGCAGATGCTGGTGCCATGCTTCTTGTACAGCCTGCAAAACCATAAGCCAAATAAACCTCTTTTCTATGTAAATTACCCAACCTCAGTTATTTCTTTATAACAATACAAGAACAGAGTAACACAGGTGTTGAGTAGTCCTGGGTCATCACATCCACACAGTGAGCCTCGGGCATGATGTGGAGTGAGGGGTGATGTCCAAATGGTGGGTGTGCCCCAGCCCTGATGGTCTCAGTCTGAGAAGACCCTTGAAGGTCCACTTCAAGGATCAGCGAGTTGCTTCAGGTAATAAAGGGTTAACTTTAAGGACATAAGCTCAGGAGTCCAGGGAAAGCCAAACTGGCAGTGCCAGAGGAGATCCAGACCTCAGATGGATCACCCACTTGACAGGATTGGTTAGTGCGAATGCATGTGCACAGAAATCACCTGCCGAATCTGGTTGAAATGCAGATGCTGATTCCATAGGTCTGGAGTAGAGCCTGGGAGTCTGCATGTCCAACCTCCAGTTGATGCCATGCTGCTGGTTCCACAGACCACTCTTGGAGTGGCAAGGAGGGATTTAATTACATATGTGATATATTCCACCTAGTTCAGTGATTCTCAAACTTGAGTGTGTATCAGAATCACCTGGGGGACTGCTGAAAACAAGGACTGGGCTGGAGCCTTCTGCCTGGTTCTCACTTCTCGCATGGTCCTAGCACACCTCCCCACAACCCCAGCCACCCGCCCCTCAGTGCCGCAGCTCCCACTTTCTACACCCGCGTGAAACCACTGCAGTGAAGACCGAGACTCTGACTATGTAAGAGAGAGAGGACCGGCCAGCGGGTCCTTCTGTGACAGCAGAAGGGAGAATGACCCCATGTCACGAGATTTAAGGGAGAAGAGTAAGGCTGACAACCACTAATGTAGCTCTAGTGGTGTCACTGACACCAGTTTTCTTGGGCCACCTTGAATTCATAGGAAATGCCCCTGTGCCATCTTTTGCTGCCACTGCTCTTTTTCAGGGGCAGATTTCTCAGATTCCTTTCATCTTCACCTTGGGTTGGATTGATGACATTATACATTTTAAGGCCATGTCTATGTATATTGGCCAAGTTTTAAATTACTGTGTTCCTCCTGGATGTTTGTCATGGTTCTTCTTCTTCTTCTTTTCTCTCTTATTTATTTTGGACTGTCTTCCTTTATCTAACTTTTCTACCCATCTAGAGGGCCTATAATTATATTTCCCATTTATGTTCTTTATAAATGCTTTTCAACCTCTAAAATTCCCTAATGACTCTTCATTTTCTAGGGGTATATATGCCCTATTTTTCAAAATCTAGGCAGGATCTTAAAATGCTCTGAGTTTTTGTCCTTTTCTGTTTTATTAAAGTTAATGATACAAATGTGATAGAGAGGAAAATTATTCTTTTTGCCCCACCAGGCTCTTTGCTATAGAATAGTTGTATGTCAAGACTGCCTTGGCAGAAGCAGCCTTACTCATTTAGTATACAAGAGAGTTAGCTGGAAAATTACTCGGTCTCATTCTGTTCTTAAAGGATGATGTCTAAATTTCCTTTGCCTGGACTCTCTTCCCTCCTTTATCTTCACCGTCCACTTTGCCTTTGCCTCTTTTTCCCTCCAAAGTACACACGGGTTGCCCTTGCGGGCCCAACTTAGATTTTTGCCACCGATGCTGCCTCCTCCCTTTTCCATCTTGCATTCCTCCAGCTCCTTCTCCCATCTCCACCCTGGCCCTTTGTGGATTTAGGCTTCTTCCAGTTGCTCATAGTTCTAGCCTCTTCTTCATCCCTCAGATTTTATTGAATGTGCTAACATTGTTCTGGAATCTAAAGAACAATAAAGCTAAACTCCTAGCCTCAAGCAATCCTCCTGCCTCAGCCTCCTGAGAAGCTGCGGCTACAGGCACATACCACCATGCCTGGCTTCACAGTTCTTTATACTTGAACTTATTTGTGCTTAAATTGTAAATAAAGCCAGGTGTGGTGGCTTATGCCTGTATTCCCAGTACTTTGGGAGGCCAAGGTGGATAGATCACTTGAGGTTAAGAGTTCGAGAACAGCCTGACCAATGTGGTAAAACCCAGTCTCTACTAAAAATATAAAAATTAGCCAGGTGTGGTGGCGGATGCCTGTAATCCCAGCTACTCAGGAGAATCATTTGAGCCCAGGGTGGAGAGGTTGCAGTGAGTTGAGATCATACCACTGCACTCCAGCCTGAATGACAGAGTGAGACTCCATCTCAAAAAAGTATAAAAAATTAAAATAAATAAATTGTAAATAAGTATTTTAAATGTTTTTCTTCTCCACTAGAACTGTAAGCTCCAGGAAGGCAGGAAATGTCTCTCTTTATCACTACTGAGTCCCCAGTGTAAGGAAGCTAGCACAGGGCCTGAGCCATGATAGGTCTGGCCTGTAGAAAAAACTCAGAAAATATTTGTTGACTGCCTCTGTTGCTGTCTTTGGGACTTCATCCCCTGTACTAAGAAAAGGATTCCGTTCCTAGCATATATAAGCACTAGTCAGAGCTTCAGCAAGTAGACTGACATGTACAGTAAAATCCAGAATAATATCTGAGCCTTAAAAGAAAGGCGGGGTGCTTCCAAGAAGAGAATTTCTACAAAAATGTGAACCACATTGAGCAATTTCAGTGACCTTTAGTTTTGACTTCTTTCACCAGAAGTTCTGGTTCTAGGCATTTCTCCAGAGGTTTTCTTAAGCCACTGGCTCTAAACGGAGACGGTGTCACCCTCTAGGGGGCACTTAGGAGATTCGTGGGGGCCTCTTGGTTTCCCAGTGATTGGGAGAGTTGCCGGATTTAGGGGGCAAGCACCGGGGGTACAGGATGGGTTTCACTGCAAGAATCTTCTCCCAGTTCCTCACAGTCCTACCAGAACAGACACCACAAACATATAAATCGGTTGTTCCTTAGTCTTCAATAATACAAAGAAAAAAGTCTTCAAGACATTATAAAACAAGCCCAATCATGAAAGAAACAGTCATCATCTAGAGGGAAGATTAAAAGGAATGTAGCTATAGCTCCAAAATTATTGAAAAATTTACTCTGCACAAATTTTCTACTAAATGAAATATAGCATTGCTATCTATATAATTACCTTATATAATTATATATAGAGATAGTATAATTACTACACTATTGCTCTGAAACTTTGGATCGGAAGAGACTTAAAACTCTTAATATTAGAAGAAAATAGTATTAAGTTAGTGGCGATGCATAAAATGTAGGCATCTTACTGAATTTTATTGCCCTCTCACATTTTTTAAACTTTGGGGAACAGTAATCTATGTTGCAAAAAGATTATATACTGATGGTTTTTTTGGAGATGACTGTTCTCATCCTAACACATGGCTTCACTATAGTCTCTTGTTATTATCACTGTTCTTTCGTCCAAACCATTCACTGAATGTATATTTTAAGGTAAGGTGGGATTTTACCTTGAAATTCCACATTGCCTTTCTGTGATAACTTTTACTGTGATAATATTTTACTACTCTGTCCCATATCATAAAACAGAGAATTGTTTTAACACCACATCAATACATTAATAGTCTTTTTAAAAATCTTCTCTACTTCAGTGGTCTGTAACTTGTCTTGCTATGTTATCTTCTTTTAAAGTGATTTTCTTCTTCCTTTTTTATATATACTTTTTTTTTTTTTTTTGAGATAGAGTCTTGCTCTGTCGCCCAGGCTGGAGTACAGTGGTGTGATCTCAGCTCACTGCGACCTTCGCCTCCTGGGTTCAAGCGATTCTCCTCTCTCAGCCTCCTGAGTAGCTGGTATTATAGGCACTTACAACCACACCCAGCTAATTTTCCGTATTTTTAGTAGAGACTGGGTTTCACCATGTTGGTCAGGGTGATCTCGAACTCCTTAACTTGTGATCTGCCTAAGCCTCCCAAAGTAGTGCTGGGATTATAGATGTGAGCCACCACACCTGGCCAATATCTATACATCTTTTTATTTGAGTATTCTAGTGTCCATCTGTATACCTGTGCTCTTGCACTTTGTTGTGCTACTTGTACAGTATGAGTTTTGATCACTCACTTTTAAATCTAAACATGCATTAGGAGGTAATGGAAGCACCTGCCATTTCATTGTCTTCTAATGTACCTGAGCACTTACATATTGAAATGGTCATGCGTGAACAGTTGCATATTGAAATCCGTATTATTATAATTCACTTTTCCTCTATATCACTTTAATGCTTTAGTTAAAACTTTACATTTATTTTCCTTTTGAAATTATCACATATATGTATGTGTGATTAGAAGGGAATTTTGATCAGGATGGCATGGGGGTGTCAGTTAATGTGTGTTATAAAAACTGGGTATTTGTTCTGATAGAGTGGAGAATGGCTATTTTAAGTAATCCTTAAAAAAATGCTTTGAACTTGGCTATGAGTAGGGTGATTGCTCCCCACTTTTCCTGGAACAGTCCTAGCTTTCTCCCGTTGTCCTGGCATAATTATTAATTGCATTTCCCTCAGTATTGTGAGACTCTGTTTAGATAATAAATTACATCTCCGCACATTTTTAGAAGCATTTCGGCTCCTTTCCATTTTGATCACATTATTCACTTTTTGAGCACTATGTTCTGACTCGATTCAGTCTTTCTGTATCATCTGACAAACAGAACTAAGTTACCTTATCCTTTCCACCAGTGAACTTTCCAGTTCTAAGACCTGCCAGCATTCTCTTTTACTTGCCTTTGAAAAATCTAAGATCAAACACCATCAGTCTTGGCCTCTGCTTTTTCTCATCAACTTGCTCCTCTCCTCACCAATTATCTTAACTCACTCTTCTATTTTTGGCATTTCTACTTCAATCCCCTTTCCACTTACTTTTCTACATAACCTTACTATTCTGCCAGATTTTCATACTTTTACAAAATTTGTTTTGCCTTATCTGACAATTTGCAACTTCAAATTTTTCCTATAAATAGACCTTGTTAGTAATTTTAGCCCAAATTCTTTTTGTTTTGATGTGAACTCTCTGTTAACTCACATTAAAATAAGTAGTCATCAATTCCATTTTTAGCTGACTGCTTTATGTGTTACTTTTTCATCATACCCTCTTATCCTGACATAGAAGTATCTCTCCCCAGCATTCTTTTGCTATTCTTTGGGGAAGTGCCATGTTTTTGCTTCTATTTTATTTTTTAAGGAACAAAGGAATTTAAGCCTTTTGGATTAAGATGTTTAGCTCCCAAGACTTTTAAAAATGCTCAGTCTAATTTTTTTATTGTGGTAAAATATACATATGTGACATAAAATTTACCATTTTAACGTGTGCAGTTGTCATTAAGTACATTCACAGTATGTGCAGCCATCACTGCTATCTCATTCCAGGACTTTGGTATTACCCCACATGGAAACCCCATACCCACTGAGCATTAATTCCCCATCCCCTCTTCCCCCAGCTCCTGGCAACTATGAACCACCTTCTTTCTCTATGGATCTCCTCTCCTGGACAGTTCGTGTAAACAGAATCATATAATACATGGCCTTTTGGGTCTGGGCTCCTTCACTTAGCACACTTTTTCAAAGTCTATCCATGTTGTACCATGTATTAGTACTCTGTTCCTTTTACGGCTGGATAATACTTCATCGTATGGATATACTGCATTTTTAACCCATTTATCAGTTGATTAGTCTAATTTTTATGAAACCTTTATTCCCAGATGAAATGAGTGATGCAGTAGTGTGGACAGTGCCGTGGATGGCACATAGATGCTTTGTGGTGGGATGTCAGAAACTGGATAGCGCTGCTGTATGGAGCGTGTTTAGGAGGCCCTACCCACCATCTATTCGGATACCACATTTTACTTTCTTCCTCCCTGCCCCTTTATTTGCAACTAGATTATGTTTTTTATATTTTGTTTCTTCTTTACCATTGTATTTATAGGTTTTAGAAAATACAGTGAATAAAATCCTCAGTGTCCACCACCCCCAAAATAACCAGTATTAATAACATGGTTCCTTTTCTTCTGGACGTTTTCCTGTCTTTGGGTATTTTATTTTTACCTAATTATGATGACATTGAATAGGGAATTTTGTATGCAGCTCTTTCTGCACAATATTTTTTTAACAAATATTTAAATACTACAATGTGCTGGGATTTGTTCTGGATGCCTCTGGTGAGGGAATAAGAAGTTCCAGTGGGGATATGGGTTGGGGTCTTTAGCATATAGATGAGATTTAAAGCCACGGGACTAAGACCTCCTGGGGGAAATTAGATGGAACTGAGGAAGGGCCCAGGACTCAGCCCTAGGGTGCCCTAGCATGCAAAGGTTGAGCAGAGAAGGAGGCTGAGAGAAGATGGGTAACCTGGTAAAAGCAGGGAAGTCTAGAAGAGAAAGTGCTTTGAAGGGGAGTGGGACCTTGTGTCAAATGCTGCTGAGCATCTGGGTGAGATGGAGACAGAGCGTCAACCACCAGGTTTGACAAGGTTGTGGTTGGGCTGGAGCCCAGTGTAATGGAGAGGATCATAGCCCATTTGTAGTGTGCTGAGGAATGAATGAGATAATATTCTAACATGTACCTGCATGTTTCAGATAAACATAATTTAATGGGAGAACATGGTGTCTAACTGTACATTTTACTAAACTACCTGTTTTCTTCCTACTGCATGGCATTTATGTTGCTTCTAACTTTCACTGTAACAAATAAGATCAAAGTGAATATCTTTGTAAACTTCATTTTCTAACTTTAGCGTTGTTTCCTTTAAATGGAGCCACAGAAAGGGAGGCGTTGGTCCAAGAGCAGAGCATCTTTAAAGCCTTTGATTTTCCCTCACTCAGATATTTCCAGAAGGACTGGGCAGTTGGCGTGGCCTCCAGCAGCGTCTGAGGGCGCACCATCTTGTCCGTCAGCTGGGTTGTTTCAAAACAAGTCTTTTTTTTTTTTTTTCTTTTGAGATGGAGTCTTGCTCTGTCACCAGACTGGAGTGCAGTGGCATGATCTTGGCTCACTGCAACCTCTGCCTCCTGGGTTCAAGCAATTCTCCTACCTCAGCCTCCCAAGTAGCTGGGAATACAGGCACACGCCACCATGCCCAGCTAATTTTTTGTATTTTTAGTGGAGACAGGATTTTACCACATTGGCCAGGATGGTCTCAGTCTCCTGATTTTGTGATCTGCCTGCCTGAGTCACCGTGCCCAGCCACAAGACTCTCCTTTTATCAGTTTAGAAGTTCTTTTACTTTTGTATAGAGAATGGAATGACATACACAATCTGTTTATGAAATGAAAACTAGACAAGGCTCACTAAGTAATGTTAAACAGAAATGCCTGTAATCACCAGTTATATGGAGCACAACTTAAATGTGATGCGAGTGTTTGTTATTAATCCCCTTTCACTAAGGTCCAGGTATGGCTGATGAAAATAGTCATGATTTTTCTCCTCCATACGTATGTTCTTACACAGTCATATAAATGTGATCAGAGTCAAAGTTAAGGAATTTTACCCTTTTCCAGTAAACACCCTACAAATTCCCCACAGCAACTGTTTGCTGATACCAGAGGATGACTCTACCCTCCCTCCACATGCCTGGAGTAGGGTTTTATAAACATCCCCAGCTTGCAGCAAAAGGAGAAAAACTTTCAGGGTGATCATCATCTTACAATGTCCTCTTCCTCCCACCCCACTCCTCAAAATAAAACTCCTACCACTTTAGGGTTATATTGTGGTCACATTGTGAATCGTCCCTCTGAGCTGCAGGAGTTGGATGAAAGGAGCTGACCCCACCTGTCTTGCTGGCTTTGCTATTTAACAGCTCCCTGGCTAGCACGGCAGCAGCTCACCCAGGATCAGCAGCACCCAGTAGGACAGCACCTACTATGGCATCATCAACTTGGCTAGGTCTGGCAGTGCCCAGCACAGCAGTGCCTTCCCCAGGACTGCAGATTCTGCAGGAGGTGCTGGCTCCGCTGTAGCTCATCTGCAGTGATCTGCCCTGCTCCATTTCAGCTTGTTGCTATTTGCCAGGCCTTAAGTGGAAGAACAGAGTATTGATTGTGTCAGTCAAGAATAGGTGTGGTAAGAGATAGGCATGGGCATCTCCCTCCCTTTAACTGAGGACACATCCTGAAGAGGTCCTGGGTCACCCCAAATAATCCCCCAATTGGAAGGTAGAGCGTGCCACCTAACAACTCAGCAGGGTGGTTGAGAGTTCTAGAAACTGGCAGACCTGGGTGAATTTCTGCACTGTTACTGACTCTGTGACCTTGTGTGGATGACTTCTCTGAATCTTTTTTCTCTCATCTGTTTAAAAAATAAGATAATGTAGTATCAGCTTCATAAAATTATTGCAAGAAATTCACATGATAATGTATGTAAACACCTGCCATAATACCCATAATGATACAGCCCATGCTCAGTCAAGATTAGTGATCACCATTAGTATCCCACCCACCCCTGCTCTTGAATCTTTTTTACTTTCATTGCTCCAAGTTGGTGGCTCAGACCTGACTCATCAACCCTTTTTCTTGCAGGAAGTTTTGCCAAGCAACTTGGTCAACCTGTTCTTCCCAAAACCTTGGGGTAAGTCCTGGATGTTCAAGACAGAGTAAGGGTTGGATCGCTTTCCTGCTGACTTGAGCAGGATAGGTCTGGGGAGTAAGTCTTCTTGGCTCTCCTAGGTTATATTAACCAAAGGGTCTAGTGCAATGAGATGTGTCATTCATGCAGCACCTCCTGACCTGGCTGCCTCTGTGATTGGCCCCTTTGACTGGCCCAGCTGCTAAATGCTAAGGAGGTGGGAGAGGTGGCCAGAGTCTGCAGTGGACTCTAACAATCAAGGCGGTAGTCAGAAGATTTAAATAAGCAAACCTAGAAGAGGCAGGTAACAGCAGCTGCTGTAATGGACAAGCCTCAAATCACAATGGCATGACCCAGTGAAAGTTTGTTTCTTACTCAAGGAAAGTTCAATTCAGATAACCTGGAACAAGTGGAGAGCCTTCCACATTATCTTCCGGGAGCCCAGGCTTCTTCCATTTTATAGCTTCATCTCCTGGGCCCTTGAGCCCCTGCTAGGCCTTCTGCATCTCACCACTAGAGTGGATGGGAGACTGTGCGGACCCTCACAGGAGGTTCTTATGAGTTGGCCCTGGAAGTGGCATACCGCTTTTCTGCTCATGGACTCCTGGTCAAAACCCCAGCTTTCAGCCAGAGCTCAGCGGAATTAAGGCATACCTAACTGCAAGGCAGGCTAGTAAATGAAGTCTAGCTGTATGCCCAAGAGGTAGAGAAAATCGGTCTTGGTCCCACACATTTTTCCAGAGAGAGTATGAGAAAGTTTCTGAGGCATAAAATTGGGAAGGCTACCCTTTGATGGTTTCTGACCCCAACTTAGTGCCTCTGGGTGGGGTGGAAAAAGGAGGGTCCAACTGCTGCCTTGTCTGAGACTAGATTCTCTGCCAATGTCTTTACAGGGATAGATTTTCAGCTCCAGCAGTGGAGACCCGTCCTAGCATCTGGGGGGAGTGCCCACCAAAGTTTGCTACCAAGCTGGGCCGAGTTGTGGTCAAAGAAGGACAGATGGGACGATTCTCATGCAAGATCACTGGCCGGCCCCAGCCGCAGGTCACCTGGCTGAAGGTGAGGTTTCTGTCTGCCCTGACCCTGATCCAACCTGTATTAGTCTGTTATACTGCTAGCAGACATACCTGAGACTGGGTAATTTCTAAAGCAAAGAGGTTTAATGGACTCACAGTTCCACATGGCTGGGGAGGCCTCACAATCATGGCAGAAGGCGAATGAGGAGCAAAGTCATGCCTTACATGGTGGCAGGCAAGAGAGCATGTGAAAGGGAACTCCTCTTTATAAAACCATTGGATCACATGAGATTTATTCACTATCATGAGAACAGCATGTGAAAACCTGCCCCACGATTCAATTACCTCCCACTGGGTCCCTCCCATGACATGTGGGAATTATGGGAGCTATATTTCAAGATGAGATTTGGGTGAGGACACAACCAAACCATATCACAGCC
Organism: Cheracebus regulus; assembly: GCA_963574635.1. NCBI lineage: Eukaryota > Metazoa > Chordata > Mammalia > Primates > Pitheciidae > Cheracebus > Cheracebus regulus. The sequence continues at coordinate 34,567 of CAUYQU010083192.1, forward strand.
TTATGGACCCTGAACATTCAGGGTTAGACCCTTCAACTAGTAGGAGTCTTTCCATTCTGTTCCTGCCGTTTCAGGCGGTTCTCGGGTTCTCTGTACGTTTGTTAGTGATACATGTTCCTGCCCCTATTAGAACTCTCCCTCTGTTACTCAGACCACAGTGTTTTGACAATTCTCACACTCACAAAATAGTGAAAAACTTCTGAGTCAAGACCAGCCTGGAAATCTCAAGAGAGTGGACTGTGAAGTTAGGGTACTCGGTGTCAAGCTACAGCTTCCTGGTATACAAAGCCTGTGAAGCTGGGCAAGTCATCTGATTTCTTGGAACCCTGGTTCCCTTATCTGTGAGACAGAAATAATACCACCTAGCTCAAAATATTGTTGGAGGCTCCATGTGGAAGAGATTTATAAACCACTCAGGGCTGGGGGAAGTGAAGCAGAAGTGGGAGAGGTTGGGGGGCAGTGGCGTGGGGTTAGGGTGGGTGTTAAACAGGGCAGTGAGGATCTGTGGGGAACAGGTAGAGTCATGGCCAGGGAGAATAGGTTTTTCAGAGATGGAATCCCTGGGTCAAAGTGGGTGTTGACACCTTTTACCTGCTTCCTAACTGTCTTAACTCCCCTAGGAAAAAACTAAAAGGAATAGGGAGGTAAGGAAAAACTGAAGTGAGGAATACAGCACTTCCTGCCTCAACCCCAGGCTCCTTTGAAACAGATTCCAGGCATCTGCTCTAAGCAGGACAGAGCACCACACCACATCCATAGACCTCACGTCAGGGTCCCTGAACTGTCCAAAGTCGGCTCTCTGAGCACAATGACAGAGCCCAGAGCAGAGGGCACTGCTGCCCAGGCCCTGGAGTCCGTCCCGCCAGGATTGGCAGGAGGACACAGCCAGAAGGTAAGCAGATTTGTGTGACCAAGTTCCTCATTGCCATCCACAGGGGAATGTTCCACTGCAGCCGAGTGCCCGCGTGTCTATGTCTGAGAAGAATGGGATGCAGGTTCTGGAAATCCATGGAGTCAACCAAGATGATATGGGAGTGTACACGTGTCTGGTGGTGAATGGGTCAGGGAAGGCCTCGATGTCAGCTGAGCTTTCCATCCAAGGTATCGGCCAGTGGAGGGCTAGTGCAGAACAAACCCTTCCTGACGCTGCACCCTCCTAGATAGCTGCTTGTTCACTGAACCTGTGTGTGTATACACGTGGTGCCCTGACACACCTAGGCCGTCCCCAGAGGCAGTTTTTTTTTCCCCAGAGTCTTGCTCTCTGGCTCAGTTTGGAGTGCAGTAGTGTGACCTCAGCCTCCTGAGTAGCCGGGACTATGGGCATGTGCCACCATGCCCAGCTAATTTTTGTATTTTTGGTAGAGATGGGGTTTCACCATGTTGGCCAGGCTGACCTCAAGTTATCTTCCTGCTTTGGCCTCCCAAAGTGCTGGGATTACAGGTGTGAGCCACCACACCCAGCCACCAGGGGGAGGTCTTTGACAAGAAGAAAGGGTGAGCAGGGGCAGCACAGACCTGGCTCTGGGGGCAGATACCCTGTACTTGGCTGCCACCTTCCCTGTGTTCTCATACTTTCCCCCACTATGTCTTCAGTGCTTTCTTCTCATCCGGACTCCCTTTTGTGTCTGTGATTGCCAGCTGGAAGAACAAACGCTGCTAATGTCTTGCCATCACCTCATATTTAACCTGCCGAAAATGTACTCATAGTTTACTCTGTCCTTCAAGTCAGGTGATCCTTCAACCTGACTCCCTCTATCCAGGGTTCCCATGGTCCTTCACACCCAGACTGGACTTTCCAGACTCCTTTTGACCCCTGCCTCTTTCTCCTTGAGTCATCAGCCCTGTCAGTTCTTCCTTGGAAGTCTGGTTGAACACGTCTCCCACTTAGGGTCCAGTCTGGGGAGGGAGTGCGGGGAAGGGGCTGCACGTCACCTCACTGGAGCAGGAACTCGGAGGGCAAGAAGGGAAGTGGCTTTCAGTCCTTCATCCTTCTTTCTCCTCCTCTTTTCTTCTGACTTTTCTCTTCTGCATCTCCTTCTTCTCAGAAATGATCCCTCCTTGCTCTTGTTCCTTTTTCTGGCCCAGGTCTTTTTCACAATCTACAGAAAGAAATGTATTTCACAGTACATTGCAACTCAGAATGTGTATATGTAGGTAAACCCCCAAGTTTCAGGAAATCCTCCTGACTCATAATATGTGCAGTGCATGTTAATATTCTCTATTTCGTCTGTCATCATTAAAACAAATCCTGGTCCTGACCAGAGAACTTGACTTGGTGACTCTGTGCTGGATAAGCAGCTGCCACCAGGCACCCAGAGCAATGGGTCAGGCACTCTCCCTGTACCTGCCCTGGCGTTGAGTTAAAAACTGTTCCCTCCTCATGGATCTCATGACAAAACATGCTGCCTGGGATTTGTTTTAAAATACCCGAAAATAAATAAAAAATGAATAGATAAGACTGGCAAAATGTCATCTCCTTAATCATGGTAACAGCTTTCGGGGTTTGTTAAATCTATTATTGTATATTTTGAAATTTACCATGATAAAAGTTGAAAAAGAGTATAGCAGGAAAAATATATATTTTATGTTTTTTCTTTGAAGAACTGGATAAAATTAAAAGTATGCTTCTCTGTACAATGATAAATCATAGCGTTTGGGTTTGGAATTTTCAGTAGATGTTAGCTTGTCCCTGGATTGGTTTTTGTTTCCTTCTGTTTAGTGAACGGAAACAGATTCCATGCCTTCATTGTCTGGTGGCACCAGCCACTATTAAAAAGCCCGAAGGACAGCACCTGAAGCTTTGACAATGTACTCCAGGGCTGTGGGGGAATTTCCAGGCCGAAGATGTTCAGCACCAGGGAAGCTGGAAGGAGCCAGCAGGGTGGGACCACAGTGATGGGGAAGTGCTTGGTGGGAGAGCGTGGTGTGTACAGCATTCTACTAACAGTCTTTCCACCCTTCCCCCTTTTTCCAGGTTTGGACAGTGCTAATAGGTAGGTCTAGGCTTTGTTACGTTTTCCACCATGAAATGCCCTGCAAGGAAAGAAGGGATGCTATCGAGAAATGCCCTGAATTTCTGAAACATCTTATGGGACAGAAGAACTGGCTGTTTGGAGGGTGTTGTTTTATTCTGGGTGTTTTGTCTTGTTCTCCTATTGTAATATGACACACAAGTTCTGTCTCAGGTTGCTGTCAGTATTGAGACTGGAAAACTCAGTGTCACCACCTTTCTCAGTATCTATGCAGTCTCTTCTGTGGTTAGTGTCTTGACTGCTCAGAGAAGGCCGCCTTCCTCATTCCAGGGCAGAATCTGTTCGCCATCCAGCCCAGACCTAGCAGGAACCTCTTTCCTGTGTGTGAGGCTCAGTGCTAGACGCTGGGTGTGCAGCAGGGGTGGGGGTGGGGGGCAGACTCCCTAGTGTAGAGGAGGGCTTAGACAGAGCCACAAGAACACACGTTACCAACTGGGATACGTCTGTCCCAGGAGGGCGCTGATGAGAATAGAGGAGCAGGGAAGCCGTTTTGGGAACTTGGTATTTGAGCTCAGACCTGTGCAGAGGAATGTTAGCTGGTGAAGAAAAGCTCAGGGAGTGTGCGCCAAACAGCACGGATAGCATATACAAGCTGTGAACCAAGAGGCAGGCCCATGGGGACCCAGAAGGATACCAGTGTGGCCGCAGCCTAGTGGGTGGCTTGATGGTGTCTTATATGAGTCAGGAGCAGCCAGCACTGGCATTTCTGTGGGCCATCTTGTGGAGCTCAGCTTCGTTCTTAATGTGGTGGAAAAACTATTGGAAAATCCTTGGGCTTGAAATGACAGGATTTATGTTTTCAAAAATCAACTATGGTTGCTGTATAGAAAATAGATTATAGAGGGCAGAGTGGACATGGGACACCAGTGGTGGGGTTTGAACTAGGGAAGCACCAGTGGAGAAGAGGAGTGTAGGGACAGCAGGGCTCTGGGCAGGGCTGTGGGACAGGGATGTGTTGGGAGTGACTGCTTGTGCTCTGGCTCGGGAAACTGGGCAAACTGCAGAGAAAGATGCTCTTACTTGCTCTTAACCTGTGGGCTTTTGTGATCCCTGGAACCCATGCTTGTGATGAGTCATGTTTGTGAGTAACAAGATGATCATTCTATTCTCCACTCTCCTCACCTTCCCCCCCCCCCCCCACCACATAGATCATTTGGGAGAGAAATGAAAGCCACCAATTCAGACATCAGGAGGGAGGTGACCAATACAATCTCAAAGGCGTCGAAACTAGACAGGCTGGAGGCTGCAGCTGAGAGCAAGAACTGCTCCAGCCCCCAGAGAGGTGGCTCCCCAGCCTGGGCCCCAGGCCACCAGTCTCAGCCCCTGAGGGAGTCCAAGCTCGAGCCATGCAGGGACTCGCCCAGAATGGCCCCGCAGACCCCGGTCCTTCAGAAGACTTCCAGCTCCATCACCCTGCAGGCCGCAAGCGTTCAGCCGGAACCAAGAGCCCCAGTCCTGGGGGCCCTATCACCTTCTGGAGAAGAGAGGAAGAGGCCAGCTGCTCCCTGTCCAGCCACCTTCTCCACCAGGCAGCCTGGCCTGGGAAGCCAAGACGTTGTGAGCAAGGTTGCTACCAGGAGAATTCCCCTGGAGGGCCAGAGGGATGCAGCATTCCCCAAATTTGAGAGCAAGCCCCAAAGCCAGGAGGTCAGGGAAAATCAAACTGTCAAGTTCAGGTGTGAAGGTGAGTAGAGCTAATTAGGGTCACCAGTTGCCAGAATGTAGCCCCTTGGTGGCCACTCCCTTCCTTCAGCACCCAGCTGGTCTCCACCTCCTATAGCCACTCATCTTCTTGGACTAGCTCACCTAGAAAACCACCTTACAGGGGCCTTCCCCTGAGGAGGGACTCACTGTAGAAATGCCCCTTTATTCTGGAGAGACCCCTAACACCAGCATGTATTTGCTGCTGGATAAGAGTACTGGCCCTGGGCCCTAGTTCTTACCACCCTAGAAGAAGCACCCTCCTCGTCGCCAGCAACAACAAACAAACCTCACAGTCTCTTCCACTCTTTCTTGCCCTCGCCTGGCCAACCTGGAGACCTGCCCATCACCCTGTATTCCTCCTCCCCAAGGCCGTGACTCTGTCTCAGGAGGTTTCAGCTTGTGGAGTGGGGTTGAGGGTGAGGACGCAGACAGAGGTGGGAGGGCAGCTCCACACCGAACCAAGCCCTTTCCTCCAGGTCACACCTTCCCCCGTACCTCACAAGCACGGGGTGCTCTCCAGGGAGTGGGGGGCTCATGTTCTTCACCTGGCCCTGTAGTTTCAGGGATCCCAAAGCCTGAAGTGGCATGGTTCCTGGAAGGCGCCCCTTTGAGGAGACAGGAAGGCACCATTGAGGTTTATGAAGATGCTGGCTCCCATTACCTCTGCCTGCTGAGAGCCCGGACCAGGGACCATGGGACGTACAGCTGCACTGCTTCCAACACCCAAGGCCAGGTGTCCTGCAGCTGGACCCTCCAGGTAGAAAGTGAGTACACTTCTCCAGGTCCCTACATTCTCTGTGGGATGGCCATTCATGGGGTGCTTCACCTACTGCAGATGGTTCATCTCCTACAGCCCCCAGCCTTGGTGCACAACCCAACAGAAAGGTCACCCCCAACCACACGCCAAGGCCAAATATGTTGCTCCAGGCCAGTGATTCATAATCAGGAGTTCACATCAGAATCACCTCAAAGTAAACATGCCAGACCCCACTCCCAGCCCAGCTCAGAGCTACCTTTCGTAGGCCCCTCAGCTGTTCGAACAGTGCCATGACTCACATTTGTAACCACAGAGAACCGAGTGGTCATTAAATATACAGGTTTAGGGTAATTTGAGATGGCGTGGGATCCCACATCTTTTATGTTTATTGTACTGTCTGTTTATAGAAGTAATGCTTGTTCATTGTGGGGAATTTAAACAATACATAATCTTATGGCTCAGAAATAAATTATATTTTAATGTTTTTTTATACAAACTTCCCATTGTGCTATTTGTATGCTGCTTTCTATCCTAATTTGCTTATGTGACATTAACATCTTTTTAAGAAATTCTTTGAAAATGTGACTTTTAGTAGCCATATAATATTGCATGGAATGGCTCCAATTTAAGTGTGCTCTTATTTCTTAAATTGTTTCCACTTTTCATTATTATAACAAACCTATGATAATTACTCTTGTACCTGTCTCTGTGAAATTTCCCCTTAATTCTAAATGCATATGTAGGCCCTAGGCCTATGTCATACCCTTCAGAGATTGATTATAATTTCTCTCACACGGGGAGAATCAGCAAATTGCAGGCTGCTGGAAACTGTGGGACAAATAATTTCCACCCATTTTTTCCCACATATAAATAGCAAGCAAAAAAAAAAAGAGAGAGAACCTATAGAAAACCTAGATTAAAAGGTATGTAAGTAACATCAACAACTGTAATAATTGTTGATAATCTTGTACCAATCCTGACTAAGCTCAACTTTAAAAAGTTTTTATGGGAACATCGAAAAAATTTGGACACTGACAAGATTTAATACAAATTCATGGTGTTTTAAGATATGATGGTGGTCTTGTTACTTTTTTTTTAAATATGTTCATCTATTTTAGAGATACATCTTGAGTTATTTACTGGTGAAATGATATGGTTTCTTACATTTGACTTAGAAATGATTTATGTTTGGGGAGCACTGGCAGGCATATCAGTGAAATCATATTGATACAGATGAAAGTTGAGAGATGGGTACATAGGAATTCACTACACTACTTTGTCTACTTTTGTGTGTGCTTGAAAATTTTCATAATGCACATTTACAAAAGAAAAAAAATCACTTAGTGACGTTTCCACATAGTAGAATGCCAGACAGCATCCTGTAGACTCTGATGCTAAAACATGTTCAGGACGCACTAGGAAGGGACAGGAGCAAAGTACAGGCTCATGTGTAAAAGAAAGAAAAGATCTGTGTACACACATGTGAAAAGGTGCCTGTGTGTGCACGAATCATTTCTGGAAGGGCACACAAGTGCCTCTAGGAAGAGGAAGCTGGGGGTCCACAGGAAGGAATGGGAGGGGTCTTATTTTTTGCTGTATACTGTTGATTCACTGTTTAACTGGGGTTTTTACTATGCTTGTGAATTCCTTTACAAGAAATATTATCCATGATGTTTGGAGGCGGGAGTGCCGGTAGTAGATCAAGCCTCATCATCCAGGCCTGGTCTCTGTCTGTGCAGGGAACAAAATTATGGTGTCAGGTCCATCACAGGTTAATGGCGTATCCAGCGGGCCTAGATTCTCCTGTGGCTTCCTCTGCTGTGAATTTATCTAAGTCTCATAGAAGACTATTTTTAGCCTCTTCACATCATGGGGTAATTCATCTCAGGTTGATTCCCTATCTTGTTGTGTTTTATGTGACAGCTTTATTGAGATATAATTTATATAACATAAAAGGCACCCTTTTAAAGTGTACACTTTGGTGGATTTTAATATTTTCACAGAGTTGTGTGGCCATCACCATCATCTAATTTCAGAACATTTTCATTGCCCCTCCCCGAAAAATCCTACTTATTAGCCATCACTCTTTGTTCTCCCATCCCCACAATCCCTGATAGCTGCTAATCTACTTTTTGTCTCTATGGGTTTTCCTTTTCTGAACATTTGATGTGAAGTGGAATCATTCAACATGTGGCCTTTCGTGTGTGGCCTCTTTCTCTTAGCTTAATGTTTTCAAGGTTCATCCATGTTGTAGCAGGTGTTAGTACTCCATTCGTCCATGTGGCTGACTCATATTGCATCACATGGATATAGCATGTTTTGTTTACCCATGCATCAGTTAAAGTCCATGTGGTTGTTTCCACTTTTTAGCCATGGTGAAAAGTGTTGCTATGAACATTTATGTATGAGTTGTTTTCAATACCTGTTTTCAATTTTGAGATTTAGACCACATACATTGTTGGGTCATAAGGTAATTCTAGATTTAACCCCTTAAGGAACTGACAAGCTGTTTTCCATCGTAGTTGTACCATTTTACATTCTTCTCGCAATGTACAAGTGTTGCAGTTTTTCCACATTCTAACCAATGCTTATTTTCTTGTTTGCCTGTTTACTTGCCTTTAAAAAACAACAACAAAAAAAAACCAAGGTCTTGCTTTGTCAATGGGGCTAGAGTGCAGTGGCATGATAAGAGCTCACTGTAACCTTGAACTCCTGGGCTCAAACAATCCTCCTGCCTCACCCTCCTGAGTAGGTGGGACTACAGGTGCTTGCCTCTGCACTTGGCTAATTTTTCTTTTATTTTTTGTAGAGATGGGGGTCTCACTATGTTGCCCAGGCTGGTCTCAAACTCCTAGACTTGAGTGATCCTCCCACTTCAATCTCCCAAAGCACTGGGATTATAGGCATGAGCCACTGCACTCATCCTGTTTCCTATTTTTTAATTATAGCCATTCACAATCATCTGACTGTGATTTTTTTTTTTTTTTGAAACAGGGTCTCGCTGTGTTGCTCAGGCCTCCTGGGTAGCTGGGACCACAGGCACATGCCATAGCACCCAGCTTATCTTGTTTAGTTTTGCAGATACAAGGTCTTACTATGTTTCCCAGGCTGGTCTTGAACTTCTCACTCAAGCAGTCCTCCCAGTTTGGCCTCCTAAAGTGCTGGGATTATAGACATGAGCCACCACACCCAGCCTTGGGTTTTGACTTGCATTTCTCTGATGACTAGTGATTTCGAGCGTCATTGCATGTGCTTATTGGACATTTATATATCTACTTCAGAGAAATGCCTATTGAAATACTTCACCCATTTTTTAATTGGGTCATTTACTTTTTTGTTGTTAAGTTGTAAGAGTTATTTATATATTCTGGATACGCGTTCTTTACCAGACATGATTTATGGTAATCCTCTCCCATTCTGTAAAGGCTGGATTGTTCATCATGTGTGGCCACAAAAGTCTCTGCTTAGTTAGTTTAGTGATCAGCTAATTAGGTGGAGAGTTTCTTAAATGCCTTGAACTAATACTTTTCCCAGCCTTTGCCAAGGGGCTGTGTGTGTGTATTATGCACATCTTCAGTGCTCTGGCCGGCAGTTTACAACTCTGCTTTAGCCTTTACTTTCTGCTTGCACTGAAGCTCCAAGTCAGCCAGAGGTGAGAGAGGAGGCCCTTCTTCCATCCTCCCTGGGCAGGCTCACAGCCCTGTGCATCCCTGTGGCCTTCTCAGTTCTCAGGAATCTGTCAGAGCTTCTCAACGCCCTGGACATCTCATTCCCCAGTTTTTCCTTTTACGTTTTTTGGTCAGACTCTTGTTAGCCTGGAATGATATTGCTGTCTTGAGTAGCTGTAATATTAAATAATTGCTACTGATTGCTTTTAACAAACACCCTGGAGATGGGGCCATCCACACAGAGTGAACTCTGAGTCAGGTTAAATAAAGACAACCCTGAAAATGGAGCTGTTGAAGGAGCTGCCGGACAAGGTAAATAGTGACCTTTCTCTTAGGGATGGGGTTTTTCAGGATCTTGGAACCCATCCTGCCCCTTGCTAAGTGGCTGGTTTTCACAAGTACCATAGTTACTGTTGGTTTCAGAGCTACCCCAGAGCTGGGGCAAGGGAGACAGAGTGAAAATGCCACATAGCTTGCTGTTCTTACCAAGATTCAGCTGGGGGATGAGGGGTGTTGTTGTTTGGGTTTTTTTTAATTGTTGTTTATTGTTTTTACTTTTTAGAGACAGAGTCTCACTCTGTCACCCAGACTGGAGTGGAGTGGTATGATCATAGCTTGCTACAGCCTCAAACTCTTGGGCTCAAGTAATCCTGCTGCTTTAGCCTAAGTAACTGAGACTACAGGCACATGCCATCTTGCCTGGCTAATATTTTAATTTTAATTTTTTGGTGGAGACAAGAGTCTTGCTGTTTCCCAGGCTGGTTTCAAACTTCTGGCTCAACTGATCCTCCTGCCTTGGCCTCCCAGAGTGCTGAGAATAAAGACATGAGCCACCCACCACACCTGGAAGTTTGTTTGTTTTTAATGAGTGCTTCTCAGAATGTTGCAAGCCTTTGGTTAATTTCTGGCATTCTGAAACCATTGATGTTGACTTTTTTGGCCAGTATTGTTGTTGCTTTTATGGAGGAGGACATCTTCAGAGGTCTTTACTCTGCCATGCCACATCCTGTCATCTTGATGAAGACACTAGCCTTTCTAAAACTTCTCCAGGTCCTAAACATTCCAGTTCATTCTTGGCAGGTGACTTTGCCGTGAAGCAGGTGATCATTGATGGGTGGTCTTTCAGCTCCTCCTGCAGACCTCTCTCTTTCTGTTTTCCTACACCGCAGAATCCCTGTCTGTCTCAAGATTTCTTTTTCTGTCCCTTCTCATCTTCACAAGGATCTAATCTAACAATAATTTATTCTCCCACCACTTCTTCCATCTTTCCCTTCCCTTATTGAGAGACCTCTTTTTTCTCCCTACAAGCATGCTCTAATTGTCCCTGTGCTGAAAAAGGAAAGAAAATCTTCCTTCTGCTAGAGGGCCCCTCAAGCTCCTGCTCTATCCCTCCACTCTCTTTAATCCCTAGACTATATTTGCTGCAAGAAGAGTCTCTATGCGCAGCTTCTACTTGATAATAACAGCTAACACCCATTGAGGATATGCTATGCTAGGTTTTATGCTAAATGCTCTACCTGAATTATTCACTTAGTTATCCCAACAATCTTACAAGAAAATCATACCCATTTTCTAGATGAGAATACTGATCTTTAGTAAGGTTAAATAACTCGTCCAAGTTCACATGCCTTGTAAAAGAGAGTGTATTTCTAACCAAAATTGACCTGGCATGAATGCCTATATCCTTTTTGATGACTCCCAGAGGCATTTCTCTAATGTGGGAGCTGAACACCAGCCAAGGGAAGGGGTGGAGAGGGTGCCTCCCCACACGCTCCGGGTGGTCTGTCTGACCCTTCCTCAGTGCCAGGCCTGTCCAGGTACACCATCACTCTGTCTTGTCGCCGCCCTCCCATCGCCTGCCCTCCCCTGGGATCTGGAAGAGAAAGCGCAGCTGTGCCGTCAGCACTGGCTGTAAAACCTGGCTCCACCATCGAGTTCAGCTATGGGAAATTAGTAACCTCGTCTGTAAAATGAGCTCAAGAGAACAACCTCAGGGCACTGTCACGGTCATATCTGGAAAAGTACCTGGCACATAGTAGGCCCTCAAATCTTATTAGTTTTCTAGCCCATAAACCCCTGCATTATAATATGGCATTTCCTGTCATCTCTGTATTGAACAGGCTCTCTTGAAAAGCACCAGTGGTATGTCTTCTAAGCACCAAATCCAGCTCCACCTTTTCCCATCCGTCAGCCACCTTGACACTTCTACAGCATGTTCTGCTTGTCACAGAAGAGATTATCCCTATTGCTCTCAATTAAGGTCCCCAAACTAGAAAATGTCCCCTAATTCACTGATGTAGAAGGCTTTTGGAAAGCCCAGCTTAGCAGTTCTCAATCAGACTGTGCGTTCAAGCCATGGGAGGCATTGTTAGTGCCTATTCCCACGTCCCCGGCAGCTCGGAGCCCTTGATCTAGAACGGGGCTCAAACTGTGCTTAGGAAACTGGAACTTATGTGAGTCCTTTGATTCAGTTCTGGAATTGGAAAAAAAAATCATTGTAATAATTTAAAATGGAAATGTCCTCACCCATAAGCCTGTGGCTTATACAAGTAAAAAGATATTCACAAGACTATGTAATCACTGACGGGACATATTAACGAAGATAAGAGACACTGGAAAGTGGAGCAGGGCCAACAGGCGAGAAGAAGGAGCTCTCTGAGGCTCCAGGATGGCAAAAGCCAAGGCAAGGCAGGAGGCACCTGTTGCATAGGAGAGAAGGCGGCCAGGTCTGAAGCACCCCCAGGGCTAGGGTGTCCTGTGACTGTGGAAAAGCCCCTGCCGGTGACTCTGCTTCTGGCTCCAGGTCCCTACACCACTTGCTGCTTCCTAAGCTTGAAGAGAGATAAGGCAAAGCCAGGCTGCCGAAGACACCCAGGTGTCCAGGACAGTGAGGCGTGCCTGGCAGGCCGGGGTGACTGAAGGTATCGCCAGAGCAGGCAAGCTGTGATCCGAGCTGGCCTGTCCTTTCCCCTCCTCACAGGGCTTGCCGTGATGGAGGTGGCCCCCTCCTTCTCCAGTGTCCTGAAGGACTGCACCGTCACTGAGGGCCAGGATTTTGTGCTGCAGTGCTCCGTACGGGGGACCCCAGGGCCCCAGATCACTTGGCTGCTGAATGGTGAGTGCCCCCTGCCCCAGCCCTCTGCTCCCGTCCCCTGGGCCCTTTGGCCCTGCCTGAATTCTCACTTACCTCTCTGAGCCATTATGCCTTGGACATCCTGGTGGCATGAGAAGGAGGCACAGGGCACAGAGAGAGCACGGGCACTGGGATCCTGCTCCCGGCTGGCTCAGCAAGTTACTACTCCTAACTCGTCCTTGAGTTCTCCATCTGCATGGCAGGAATCATGCCACCCATCTGCAGGGTGGTGGTTGTGAAATTAAATTAGATCTTCTATATAAAGTGGTTAATGATATCCCTGACACATAGGTGCCTGAGCAGTTGGATTTCTTTCCATGTGGTCAAACTCATAATGGCCCTCAATTCACATTTGTTGAGTCAATAAGTGAACAAATAAATTAACAAACTAATGAACTATTCCAGAAGTCACTTGAGGGTTCTCACCTTTTATTTAGTGGCAGGTGGTTCTGGGGTTCACAGAGCAATTATTCTCTTTAAAGTGATTATCCTATAGAGACTTGCCAACTCTTTTTTTTTTTGGTCAAGTAAGGTCCTTTAAAATTTTATTTGCCATATATTACCACCTTTTTCTTTTTAAAGGACAATTTAATTTGAACAGTGTGGGAGAACTCTGACTTTAAAAGGCTGAGAACGGTCCATTAAACTGATGAGATGGAGCAGGGACTACTTTGGGGTCCACAGGGAAGGTGAAAGAGCCCCTGCTGAGAGTCAGGAGACACAGGACTTGACCTTCTCCACCGCTGAGTGGTCAGATGACCTTGACACTTCACCTCTCTGGGTGCCAGCATCTTTATCTATGAGAAGATAGGCTGGAACAGAAGGTTTAGGGGATATCAGCCCACTCTCACGCCTAATAGAATAGGCTCCTTAAGAGAGCAGTGGGCCGGGCACCGTGGCTCATGCCTTGTAATCCCAGTGCTTTGGGAAGCCAAGGAGGGTGGGTCACCTGAGATCAGGAGTTCTAGACCAGCCTGACCAACATGGTGAAACCCCATCTCTACTAAAAATACAAAAATTAGCTGGGCTTGGTAGCAGGTGCCTGTAATCCCAGCTACTTGGGAGGCTGAGGCAGGAAAATTGCTTAGCCCGGGAGGCAGAGGTTGCAGTGAGCCAAGATCATGCCATTGCACTCCAGCTTGGGTGACAAGAGCAAGACTCCATCTCAAAAAAAAAAAAAAAAAAAAAAAAAAAAAAGCGAGCAGTTATGCCCCAAATAAAATTCCTTGTTGGTTTAGCTGGCTCAGGCTTTGCCAGAAGATCCCTTTAGCAAGTGAGAGGAATTGCCAACAAAATTCCTAAATGTAGTCTCTTGGG